>JAOTRH010000010.1:15116647-15149626 GCA_034768845.1 Heliamphora exappendiculata | reverse complement strand
TTCTTTTATAGGGGCTAAAAGAAATACCCCTTTTTGGGGCTCATAATGGGTTGATCCCATCACGAGCCTTACCTTGCGAGTGAGTAGGTCAGGCCTATGTGGCCTAAGATGATGTGTGGCAGTGGGCATGCAAATCTAATCCAATTGCCATTAATGCTAATACATTGGCCAAGCTACCCTCATTAATGCTAAAAGCTCAGCCATGCCACCATTATTAATAATGTCAGCCCAACCTCAATGGATACAGTCGGCTTATCGTGCCAGCTTGGCTATTCATTCTCGCTTGACCCATTATGGGCGTTGTTGCCCATCCTGCACGGCCTTCCTCTCCAGGCCCATTGGACCGTAGTGGATCCGGGCCAAGCTAGATCTGGCCCCCTTCAACTTTTATCTTTATAACTTTCTGAAAGAAGGTTTTTCTGAGCCAAGAAGAAATGATGGGGGATGAAAAGGTATAGGTGGAAGATATTTGAAGGCTTAAGAATGTAGTAATTTGGTAATATTTTATATTTTGACTTTTATTGACTTCTTTTAAACTTGGTAACGTCAACTAGAATTTTCCTGATTTGTAATCTTTTATTTCTAATAGCCTTAATTAGGGTTTTCTTGAATTGTAATCTTTTTATTTTTATTAATTTTAAATTAGGATTCTCTTGAATGCCTATACATAGGTCATTATGCAATAGTGATGGTGGGCGTAGCCGTTGATTGGCTAGAGAGTCGTTACCCTATTTGGAAGCTCGAGCTGAGCCCAGGGGCTCGACGTGAGTCAATAAGAGGCTCATTTGATTCCTTTTAGATTAGGATTTTATGTCTATAAATATGAGGCTCATTTGATGTATTAAGGGGAGTTTAATTAATAAAGAGTTGAGTTTTTAGGCTATGGCATTGTGTTAGGGTTTTAACCCTTATGAGCTACCTATCGACCTGTCTCACCCCTACACATTCTGCATCAAATAGGTTTATGCAGACGATGATATTGGGTTATTGAGCTTAATCTTGATATTGGGATCAAAAAATTTTCTTTTCGAGTGTGATCATTCTTTTCCTTTATTTCTTTTATTTGGATCCTTTTTTCTTTTATTGGGTTCTCAATCTTACTTGCTGCCCCGGCGTCACTTTGGCTGGAAGAGATACTGTACATGTAACTAAATAATGTTGGGATGATTGGAAGTTGGTCCGAGCCTCCATTACAATAGGAGTACTAATTTTAATAACTCTGCAGGTTAACGAAGCTCGTTGCATTAGTATTAATAGAATGTCGGTGATCTATCTTCATAATAGGGGTCTATTGCAGGTTTGTTGAGCTTAAGGATTTTTACGGAATTCAGGATGAAAAGCCATCCATTGGAGCAGTTGGCCCTCAGAAGATGGGTTCAGGGCTTATTTGTATGAACCTAAATTTTAAAATTAGTTTTTATTTATTTATTTTTCTTATAGACAGATGGTATCAATTTTGCTATGATTTTACATCCTCTGTTTGAAGCTATCACTCTGAAATGTGTTGGAGCATCAATTGGTGAAAAGCCCCAATTGACCAAAAAATTGCCAGCAACCACCAAGGTAATTTGTCTTTTACCTGTTTTCTAGATGTCTCAGGCTGTTAGCTATAAAAGTTACAGTGCACAGATGTTTTTTTTTCTTATAGGTTGGCAAGCTAAAGATTCTTTGTGAGAGCTTTTTCAAGCTAAAATCTGTAAAGCCAATATTGTTTCTCCCAGAAGAGGTCTGTGTTTCATGCCTCCCAATTTCATTTTATCTTGTTGCCCTTCGGTATTTGGATTTTTGATCTCATTTCACAAGTTTTGCAGCTCTGGAACTAATCCAGGAAAATAATTGCTTTTTTTATGTTGGGGGGAAAAACGGGCCTCAAGTGTGAATTAAAGAAGCACAACTAATGAATGGGACAAGATAAAGGGGGAAAAACCCACCACACGGGGAAAAAAAGAGAGAACACGAGATAAGACGAGGGATGGCAACAGGGTGTGGCGGAGCTGGATTTTTCATTTCTGTCTCCGATCCCTGACGAGGAGTGGTTCCCCACCCCATTCCCGATCCCAGTTTGCACCAAAAATTCTAACAGTTTGTATAAGTTAACCAACCATCCCAACAATATGATTAGTTTACAACCTAAGTAGCATGAATACAAATACGCGACACAATACGGACACAGACACACCGACTCGTCGATTTAAAAGAAATGCATGATGTGACACACCTGGAACACGTTTAAAATTTATATTTGTATATATTTATTAGACGTCAAATATATAAATAATTTATTAAGTTGTAATTAAAATATACAACATCTCACTAACAAATTTAAAAAGTCATGTATTTTATCTTATAAATGTTTCAAAACATATTTAGTGTATATAATTTTCGTTCCGAAGATTGCAAAATATTGTTACTATGAAGAAATTTCTCACATAGGACGTGTTTGGAGAATTCAAGAAGTGTTATTGAAGTGTTCGTCAAATATCGAAAAAGTGTGTGATATTATAAATTTAATTTTATTAATTAAGACAGTTTAATTTATATCCAATTCCAATAGAGGTTTTTTCCTTTCCAGAGCGAGCCTTCCTATATGTTCTCTCTCATTATTTACATCGGTGGCTTCGAGGATTGAAAAGATAAAAGACAGATTTTGCAGGCAAATGTAGAACCCTCCCCACAATACATAGGGAATCCTATTCAGTTCATAGGGCATCCTGATCTCTAAAAAGTGTTGGACTCCAATTTAGGAGTGTCCAATGAGTGTTCGAAGAATGTCACATTTTATCTGATGAATTTGTTTATAGTAACAATGTTTTGCATTCTTTAAAATGCAAATTATGCACATTAAATATATTTTGAAATATTTATAAAAAAAAATATAAGACTTTAATTTTACTAGTAATATGTTGTAAATTTCTCATTACCATTGAATAAATTATTTATATATTTGATATAAAAAATGTAAATTTTAACATGTCCCAGATGCGTTATGTCCTGTATTTTTTGAAATTTGACATGTCGGCGTATCCGTATCGTGTTTGCATTATATCGCGTGTCCATGTCCATGCTACGTAGAATCTAACTCAGTTTACATTTCTTTTTACTAGAAACAAGTAAGTCATAATCAGAGATCATCTTGAATTCTTGAGTCCCACAGGTTGAGTCTAAATAAATTCACCACTACCATTGACGACTTTGATTAGGTATTTCAATATTCCTCTCAATTTTAAAAAAATGGAAAAAAATACTCATCCTTATAAATTTGTGAATAACATTATTCTACTAGTGTCATCTTGTATCTTGAAGTCAACACTGCTGCAACTCTTAAAATTCCTTGAATAACTAACCAATACTTCTCATATATCTCTATTAGTTTTTATGCCATTGTCTTAACAACCTCGATCGGAGAGATCACTCACCTAGATAAAGTAATTTTAATTTCACGAATCTTTAAAAAAGACATACTTGCAGTGGAAAATGTAGTCTTACCTAACACCTGAGTTTGTAGAATATTTTCAACCTCCTACAAATTTCTTTAGAAAATTCATAATCTCTGTCATTTGGAAAACTTTTATATTGAGGCTCATAGAGTCTTAACCAACGAAAAACATCCTTATATTCTATAACAGTCTTAAACATAAAAAAAAATAGAGTTCCACCGTGTTACACAATCTAGAACTACTTTATTAGAACTTGTAATGCACAATTGGCGGATTGTTTATTCAAACTTCTCCTCTCATTGGTGGTGTCTTATACACTTTACTTTCTCTAATTTTTTCAACTCCTTTAATACCTCTAATCCATGTGTCACAATCAATTCAAGAATGTGTGGCACTGCACAAAATAATTTCTTACCATACTAAAAAACCTTGGCTCTTTGCTCCTCGGATTTAGAGCAAGTTGTTAGAGTTGTCAGAGTTGTCAGAGATACATGTATAAATAAAATTATAATAATCATCTTGTTCTAAGCTCGTATGAATGTGGGGAACTTCTCAGCAAAGCTACAAAGTTGCTATTTGAACCACAAGATAACTTTGACCCACTCGGGTTCAACTGTAATAATATAAATGCTCTTTCCATTGATTAAGTTGGAATAAAAACTTTGTAAGAATGGAACGAACCAAGTTGTCGAAAATTCATAAATTCATTTCATATATGAGTAGTGAAGAACCTCATTTGAAAGTCATTTTTAGGTAAAGCGTCTCGAGCAGTCACAATTAGTTAATCTGAATAGTTGCTCGGAGAAAGGTACCAAAAAAAGTATGCGTGCTCAATTCTGATTCGATATTTGGCCCTTCTTTGTCGGAGTGATTCTCGTATCCCTTGCTTACTGTATTGTGGCTCATCTTCCCGTTCTCGTGGGACGTGTGGTGTGGTAAATTGTTCAAGAAAATTACCTAAGAATGCAACTTTGCAAAAGAGTGGAGAAAGAGTATTCGACTACCTGTATATAAAAATAAAAGAGATATTCAAAATTGTAACAACTATGAGGTATTTAGTTGATGAGCTATACGATGAAGTTATGGGATAGAGTGGTTGAAAATCGTCTAAAGTTAACAACAACAATGTTACAGAATCAGTTTTCTTTTATGCTTAGTAAATTAACTATTGAAGTAATTCACCTACTGAAGAATTATTAGAGAAGTGTAGAGAAAAGAAGAGAGATTTTCATATGGTTTAATAGGCTTAGAAAAGGCCTATGATAGAGTTCCTAAAGATATTATATGGTGGGCGTTGGAAAAAAAAAGTGAGTGACAAAGAAGTACATTGATGTAATAAGAGACATGTATGATGGAGTTTCCACGACAAGTAGATAGCCCGCAAGAGAAACAAGTGAGTTCCTGATTACAGTAGTATTATTCCAAGGATCAGTTTTAAGTCCTTATCTTTTTGTATTAGTTATGGATGAACTGATTAGACATATTCAGGACGATGTTAGTTTATGTTATTTGCTGATGATATTGTCTTGGTGGATGTGACTAGGAGTGGAGTTAAACGTTAAGTTAGAAATGCGAAGAGAAGTTTAGAGTCAAAAGGGTTTCGAGTAAGTAAGAACAAAACTGAATATATGAAATATAATTTTAGCAGTAATAGGAGTATTACTCCATTCAAAAAATAGGAGTGTTACTAGTGAAAAAGTAAAGATTCAAAACTAAGAGATACCTAATAGTGAATATTTTCGTTATCTAGGTTTGCTTATTGAAAAATATGGAGAGATTTTGCAAATGATGTAACCTATAAAATCAAAATTGGTTGGCTCAAGTAGAGAGGTGCTTTCGGTGTTTTATGTGATCGACGGATATCTATAAAATAAAAAAAAAATTAGACCAGGAGTTCTATATGGGACAAAATGTTGGGCTGTTAAGAAAAATCACATAAATAAAATGAGTATTGTTGAAATGTGAATGTTATGATGGGTGTGTAGTAAGACTAGATAAATAAAATTATGAATAAAAAGATTCATAGAATGGTAGGGTCATACTAATTGAGGACTAGTTGAGGAAAAATAGATTATGATGGTTTGGACACATACAACATAGACTAATTGGTACAGTAGTAAAGAAAAGTAACAAGATTATGGGTAATAGAAACATTAACAGAAGGGATAGATCTAAATTGACTTAGGATGTCGTATTAAGAAAAGATATGTAATTATTAAAACTAATTGAAAATATAGCCATTAACATATCAGAATGGCAGAAAAGAATTCATGCAGCCTTTGGTTTGGTTTGGCTTAATGTGACTTTGCAACTTTTAAGAATGGTCAATAAAGTGTGTTGTGATGACCATGAATTCTCTCTTTTGATTGCTATATGTTTATATATCGATTGTGAATGCAATTCTACTCTATTGTTTCTCAAGCATCTTCCTTGTCTTTGCCCTCTCAAGATTATACATTTTTAAAACACTTATGCTTCGTTTGTTTTGGCAGAAAGCATTTTCATGAAGAAAATATTTTGTTTGAAGAACAATTTTCAAAATTATTTTCTATAAAAAAATATTTTTCCGTGTTTGGTCATGACATTGAAAATAATGGTATTAGTGGTTGCGGTAGTGTAGGTAGCGGTGGGGATGGTGGCAGTGGGGGCGACATTTGTGATAGTGGTTGTGCAGCGTGGTAGTGGTTATGCAGGGTAGCAGCGGTGGTAGTCCTGGTGGCGGCGGCAATGGTGATGGGATCGTGGTGGTGGCGGTGTTGGTATTTCGACAGTTGTGGCGGTGGTGGAAGTGGTGGGGGGTAATGGTGGTAGTGGTGGGCAGCGGTGGTGGTGGTGGTGGTGGTGGTTGCAGTGGCGATGAGATGGTGGTGGTGTCGGGGTGCTGATGGTAGTGGCGGAGGTGGAAGTGATGGGGGTGGCCGTAGTAGCAGTGTTGGGTAGCGGTGGTGGTGAGGTGGTGGGGTTGCAGCAGCGATGGTGGTGGTGTTAGTGGTAGTGGCAGTGGCAGTGGTGGTGGTGGCGCGGTGGTGGTAGTGGCCTTGGGGTAGTGATGGTGGCACGTTGATGCTGAACAACTAGTAAGATTTGAGAACAAATAAAAGAAAATGATTCAAATGAAAGAAATAAAAGAAAATAAAGGCCACACTCAAAAGAAGAACTCCATATTGAAGAAATAAATGAAAATAATGTCATGGTACTGAGAAGGTCCATGAAATAATCGACTTGAGGAAACACAGGAGCATTAAATGTTACCAAGCATTTGTTACCTACGAATTGATCTCATCGATTTCTCAAGAGCATCTATGTTACAAAGCATTTATTGCCTATAAATTGATTTCATTGACTTTGCCTTGGCGCCGCACAAGGAAGCAATGGCATGAGCAACAGTTGTGGCAGTGCAAGGTCTGTGGTCAATTGGTGTCAATGGATCGCGACTACTAGGGTTCCGACGGTCTTGACTGTGTTTAACGACTAGGGTTCTAATGAGGTCTGAACCAAAAAGGAATTGATTAAATTTTTGCTCTGATGCCACTTCATGCCGGATAAACGACAAGATTTGAGAACAAATAGAAAAAATATTCAAATAAAAAAATAAAAGAGAATAAAAGCCAGAAAAGTTCTTAATCTCAAAATTTCAATAATAAACTTATCCACTCAATATCATAGCCTACTTAAACTGGTTACCTAATAGCTTATTTATAAGCATTCAAGAAAACTTTAATTAAAGCTACTAAAAATAAAAGAATCCAATTCAGAAAATTCTAATTAAAGTTACTAAATTTAAATGATTTCAATAAAATCAAAATATAGAATATTACTAAAATCACTAAATTCTTAAATCTTGAAATATCTTCATCTTATGCCTTCTCGTTCTCTATCATGCGGTGGTGGTGGCGGCGGCGACAGCTAGCACTGGTGGCAGTGGTGGTGGCGGTGGCGGTGACCGGCATCGGTGGCAATGATGGTGGCGGTCATTGTGGGATGATTAGGGTGGAGAATATTTTTCAGCCTCAAAAAATAAAAAATATTTTTCACCAAAATTAACTTATTTTCCGTTACTTTTTAATTTCCATAGTATCAAACACTAGAAATGCAAAAACTATTTTCCAAAAAAAATTCTGTCGAAACAAATAGAGCGTTACAAAAATAAAAGGTATCATATATTTTTAAAACATCACTCTTAAAACCAATGGGATCCATTGTCCTAAAAGTAAAACTAATGTGATCGACCGAGGATATTCATGCATTATTATCATATTATCCAGTTCTCTTCTAAATTCTAACAAATTCTTGGTCAAAAGTGTATTTCCCAAGTTTCTTTTTTTCTCTCCTCTTTCATAAAGTTAGATGTTATAACCTTTTGTCTCATATCATCCACTTTCTGCCTGAGATAAATTCTAAAGTGATCATGGAATTGGTTGGTTCCACTTTTAGAATCATCCCCAGGTTCTTTATAAAATAGTTGCACGGTGCGTTGACCTTTCTATTTATTGTTTTCTTAATGGTCTCACACAATTCTTTGTTTTGTTTTTTTCTAATTCAGACTCACTCTTCTTCCTTAATAGCCTCAACATCAGCTTCATTTGAGAGGTGAGGATTGTGTTTTTCTGCTCGGCAGTTATCTACAGGTGTTGACGCCTTGACGGTCAACACCAAGTGGTGTTGAGGTGGAGTTACCTTTATGCATTGACATTTTCACCGTTTCACCATAAAAAAGACTTAATTAACCCAAAACAGACATCAAAGCATACAACTGCCACAACATGAGTAAAGCAACAACCCCAAAAAAAAAAAAAAAAAAAAACACAAGTACCAATGGTTAATTGGTTGTCTGTTGTGTTGAGACAAACTCAAGTAACAATTTAGAGCGATTATTTTTTAAGAAAGAAAAATGTGAAAAGGTTTTAAGAGATTAAAAAAAAAAAAAAACACCAAACTTCCAATGATCCATGGTTTTGGCATGCAGCCAGGGGATAAAGGTACACACACACCTATTAAGCCATGGCAGTCAAATATGTAGAAAAACTATGAAGTACTACACAAATAACTAATTGCAGAAATGTAGACATTCTATTAGGGACTGGCTTTCAAAATAGGTAAATAAATCTTGTTCCACTCCTTGAAGGTAAATTCAGAAGCAGAAATATAGGTCTATTTAAATTGATTGGTTATTAGAAAACCAACGAAAAGACATGAAAATTAGATTTAGATTAGAAAAAATGCGTAGATGGAGTAGAGAAATATCAGTTGTGTTGGGTAAAGTTGACTTCTTTGACTCTTCCAATACATTCTGTAACAGTTACAGGCAACTTAGTACTTAAAGTTCAATTTAAATATTTTGGTAATAAATTAACTGTTGTGCATTACCAGCAACTCAACAATGACATTGATTATATCTGACAGGTGGAAAAAAAAGACATACATTCATTTCACCATTGTATTCTAATCGATAGCACATGAAATCAAGTCTCTCAAACCCTACCCTCCGTTTGCTTACTGAACTCTCAAAGTGGACTGCTTTATCTGGCTAGCGATTAGGTAGCTGCATTTTTTGGCCAATGATGGAGGAGATGTCAACTGGAGGAGTTGTCGATGATGGAAGAAGTGTTGACCGAAGAAAAAGAAATGAAGAAATCGATGCTGAAGAGTGAAGTGAAGAAAAGGCCAAACGGCAGCGGCTGCTTTTGGCTAGTGTTAAAAGTTGTTTCTGGAAATTATAAATAGGTTTATATACACATAATTATCGAGAATGGGTTCAGTTTCGGGGATCTGGAAAGGGCATTTAAAATTGAACCCTGCCTTATCCCAAAAAAGAATGGAAATCCACTCAGAACGCGGTCAGGGAAAGTTAAATTGCCGTCTCTACCATAAATGACACAGAGCAAAAAGAAATCTCCACTATAAAAACAATGGATGTGCAAGATTTCTCCACTCAAAGTAGGTAATTACATCTCTCTACTCGATGGTGGGTATTCTGATACTTAACAATAAATTTGAGTATACTAAAACACTCCCAAGTATATGCCTAGAACTTTAGAAAGTTGAGGATGAATATCTCTCTTTCATAACTCAGCTCTCTGCTTTCTCTGTGATTTCAAGTGATTTGAAACTGAGAAATAAAGTTCCTATTTATAGTTGAGCTTCTAGAGAGTGGAGGTAATGCATGAAGGTAATGCTCATAACTTTCTTCTAGACCCTGATGCTATTGAAGCTCCATCTAAAAATTGGTAAGTCTTCGATCTTAGTATGTGCGAGTTTATTGAAGCTCCATCTACAAATGGACAAGTCTTTGGTCTTAGTATGTGCGAGTTTTTGAAAGTAAGGGAGTATTAACCTTTAATAAATAAAAATAATAGTAAAGGAGCAATAATACTCTGGCTTTTGGCTGATTATGGGCGATGCTTGTGTTTATAAAATTTGAGATGTCGGCATGTATCAAATGTAAGAGATAATATGGCCACTAATGCCATCATGTCACTGCCATCAAGCCGATGGTGAGGGTACCCCGTTCACACTTTCACTCTGAAAATAACAGTTACAAAACAACAAAAATCTTGATTAAGTTTCAAGAATGCTTTCTTGGGTGATCCAAAAGAATATAGCACAAGCAAGAAACTTCAGCTAGTAAAGATGTGGATTTTTTTTTTTTGCAATTGCAGGGTTCCCCGTTACCAACATTGCTTGATGATGATACGGCAACCTTGATTGACGTCGGCGTTGGCAATGAATCAACCATTCTGGTAGATGAAGAAACATGATGAAAATCCAGAATCTATTAATGCATCCCTGTTTCAATTTCCAAGTAATTCAAAAATATTTGCACGGGAAGTTTAATGGGGTCTAATTGTTTGACTTCTTACCATTGTTACTATCTGTCGTTCAGATTTTCCTCGAGTTGACTATGTAAGTTTCATGATTAGTGTTACAAGGATTTATTTTTTCTTTTACTTTGAAGTCTGGTCTGGATATTGAGCTAGAGTCTTCCCGCCACCTGCCACCCACCACCACTCCGCCACTGCTTTCCCACTGGTTACTACTTCAAAAAGCTCTCCTTAGCTGTCCAAGACTCATCCACAAAGTTAGCAGCACTGCACACAAGACTGTGGCGGCTGCTTGTAATACAAATTAAGTGATGCTCTTACCACTTTTATTTCTGTATAAGATGGGATTTTGAATGCAAATCTATTTATATATCTATATCAATAATAAATACAGTTATTTGATGATTAGTCTTGTTTTTAGACACTATAAGAGTTTTAGTTTCGTTATCTTTTTTTGTTTAATTTAATTTAATTTTTTAAATTTATGAAATAGGATGACTAAAATTCTCTTATTATCTATATATGGTTGTTACATGGGTGAAGTTATTTATGAGAAATTTCTGAAAAAGTGGAAAACATTCTTTAATGATAGGATTTTAAAACCACATCTCCACCATTTTAACATTCCTAAATTATGGGTAATGCTATATGGGAAAAATATTTGTACAAAGTTTTCATACTAAGGTCCTGTTTGGGATAATTTTTAGATATTTGCCTAGTTGGTCTTTTTTGGATTTTTTCCCGTTTCTTTTGACTAAAACTGTTACTTTGCCAAGTAATCTCAATGACAAGAACTGAAATAGTAAAAACATTTGCCCAAATATTTAAAAAGTCCACTAAAGATGAAAATAAATAATATAAAATCTGATTTATTAGTTTATTTTAGCTTATTTTTATTTTTTTTGAATATTTTTATATTTTGGTTAAAAATGTACTTTTTTAACTCAGTTGGTCGAGAAAAATCAAAAAATTTAATAATTTAATCAAACGATGAAATTTTTAAAAATAAAATAAAAATAAGCACAAAAAAGTAATTAAATTATTATTACAAATGGGGCTAAATTAAGGTTAATGGTTATATATTTGGAATTAGGGCTTCTCGATGGCAAGAAAATAAATTATTTACTCGTTTTTTTTTGTGATTAACTAAACGAAAAAACAATATTTTGTACAAATATGAAATATTTATGCATCTACTACTCTTTATTGCGCAGAAAATTCAGATTTTCCTTGGTGAATAAAAAAACAAGTTATTGAAATTCCAATTTTTCCATTCAGGCTCTCCCAAAATTTCATTTCAAAAAAAAAAAAAAAACTCCTCAAGCATTCTAACGTGTGCAAGACATACATACAAAATTATAGTTTTTACATTATAGGGTAAACACCAACATTTATAGAATTTTAAATAAAAGTACTCCAGCTATCCTTTTTAGGCTTCAGTCATACGTCACTTGAATACATAATATCAATATTTTATTAGTAATGCTAGTGTGAGTATATATATATTAAAATTTTTAGTTTACTATGAATTATCTGAGTTGAATTTTATTTAGTTGGAAAACTCTTCTATTTACACATGACATTATTTCGTTGGTTATCTGTGACTTTCATATGAGAGTGTAATGTGATTCCAAGAGGAGGGGTGAATTTAATATTTAAAAATTTCTTTCAAGATATTCAATTTAAAACATGCAATATATATTCTCTTGATCTTATGTGGATATGCAAATATTCAAGCAAATGTAAATATAAAGAGTTTGAAGGTCAGAGAGAATGAAATTGAGATTTTTACAAGGTTCGACGCACCGGCCTACGTCCTTGCCTCTAGCAACACATTTGATAATTTTCACTAGTCCCTCCTTATAGGCAGATATGCCTCTCTCATTCACAAGGCGGAGAAATCTTTACACCAAGAACGTACGAGCTCCTAAATCCAAGTGATATTTTCTCACTTGAACAAGACTGATCAAGCCTTAACAATAATTTGATAAAGAATGCATACAAGAGTGGGCTCCTTCAATGAGTAAGTAAGTACAACATTATAGCACACTAATTCACTCTCAAGAAATATATCAAATAAAACTAAAAAGAGATTTTCTAAGTGTTTTTCTCAAATATAAATAAGAATGAGAAATTTGAATGTACAAGATTGAGTAATGAGAGAGTATGATGCTAGAGAACTCCTTGGTGTGTTTCAGTTATGATAATGGGCTATTTTTATAGCCAAAGAGCTAGCTATTGTAGAGAAAAAGATATTTTAATACCTCAAGTCAAACTTGCCGTTATACACTTAAATTTGAATTTCAGAACATATCGATCGACTGATATGGTAATCCAGTCGATTGAGGTGCTTAATTAAAGCAAACCTCAAACATCAAAAGGTTTTCAGTCAACTGAGGCATCAAGTCCAGTCGACTGAATCAGTTTTGGGTCCCTTCAGTCGACTGATCAATGGATCCAGTTGACTGAACTTGTTTTGGTTCAGTTTTTGACTTTTAACAAAATGTTTTAGTTAACTGATTATGTTTAGTTGATTGAGAAAATAATTAATTATGATTATTAGTCTCTTCAAGTCGTTTTAAAATGTTTCTCAATATGTTTGATCATTTCAAGAATAATATCCATGACTTTAGGTTTCTTTTAAAAATATTTTGTCATGAGTTATTTTAGATCAAATTTGATTTTCTATGAGCTTCAAAGAATATATTCAAAAATAGTGAATTTACATTGATTTTATATTGCAATACAAATGAAAGACTCAAAAACTTAGTCTTTAAGTTCTTTGCTCCATAGTCTTGTTGCTACAATGATTTTGATTTAAATGCGTTATGGCTTATGGTTCTTGTGCTTGTAATGATTTCTTGAAAATATTCTCAATTTGCACAATTAAACATCTTGGTTTGTTATCATAAAAAAAAGTTGTTGAAACCTTGTTTAGGCCAACACCATCCTTATCTCATCTAATTCTCGGTATTTTTCTTGTCCCTAGAGCTTGGACCTTTCGATATTTTTTCTATCCCCCAAATCGCGACTTTCTGGTATTTTTTCTGTCCCTAGAGTCGAGACCTTTCGGTATCTTTATCTATCCCCAAGCTGAGACCTTTCAAGTCCTTTCGTATAAATCAAACTTATGTACATTCAAAATTAATAGCGGACTAAAATGCATGATTTCTTTCAAAAGACATTCGTGGCATAAATGTCATTATTTTATAAAGTCATAAACATAGCATTTAATTTAAAGCAGAGTACGTAAGAAAAATTGAAAAATCTAAATATCAATGAATTCACCGATCTAGTCAAGAACACAAAATATCAATGAACTCACCGAACTAGTTAGAAACTCGGTCAATTTAAACATTATCCAAGTTTTTTCAATCTAGATAACAATGGTCAAAATACTAATTTTGTACAATTCTTATTATTCTATTTTAATTTTCTAAACTTTAATTGTATTTTATTTAATATTTTATGCTAAGTATCTAACTTTTACTTTTAAAATTTTATTTGTATTAAAAATCTTATAAAAAAGAACTAACCAAGACTCATAATAGTGCCCATATATGCAAAAATACTAATTTTGGTAAAATTTCATAATTTTGTTAATTTACAATTTTTTGAAAAAATCTTATATTTTAAATTCCTAAACTTTATTTTATTGTATAAAATTTTATTATTATTTTCAAAATATTTTATCTTAGGTTTCAAAATCCTAACTTTTTAAAAAAGGAAAATTAGAGATAAAAAACATATAAAAGTACTAACTTATTAAACATTCTTTATATTTACGATAAGTCATTTTATTTTACAAAATCTTAAATATTTTTTTATTGCATAAAATTTATCATTACTAACAACCACAATGCCATAACCTGTAAAAAAAAAAATCCAACAAAAGCAATTATTCCAATAGAGTCGTGCATGAAATGGGGGAAAAAGCACAGGCGCGGGTAGGGAGGATTGGTACGATTTTTTTGTCAAATTTTGAACTTTTCGTTTGGACAATTCAGACGTCGAATTTGATGGTCATTTACGGCTATGCGAAGGTGGCCGCGAGGTGGTTCTAGCTAAATTTACGGCAGCAAATTTAGAGGTCCAAGGTGGCGGCGACAGGTAGCCAAAGGTGACCCGATGAAATTGTTTTCCAAAATTATTCGAAACGGACAACTTGTAATCTGGTGGTTCGGGGGTTGTTTGGGGTGGTTGTGGGGGTTCATGTTGGTGCCGTGGAGGTGTAGGAGTGTCGTGGAAGTGGGGGTAGTTTTGGTGATGTGTACGGTGGTGGTGATTGGCGTCTAGAGCCACAACTGGTTCTTCCGGTTCTTTCTCTTGTTCTTGTGTAATTTTAGAAACTCAATTGTCACCACGTAGATAATAGCCCATCAGTTTTAAGGATTTAGCAGTGATGAAGTCGGTTGGTTTTGATGAGAGAAAATTAGATGGAGAGGAAGAGAAACCAAAGGACTCAAAAAGATGAGTAAGATGAGCACCACAAGGTAGAGTGCGGCTAGTGAAACTCTCTTTAGCAAACATCCACATGCACATAAGAGAAGGAATATCAAGGCATTTCCCAGTGAAAACACAACACATGATGAAGCAATCTAGAAATGAGATGTAGTTTCTGGAACCACTACGGGGAAGGATGCTGTATGTTATGATTAATTGAACTATTTTGGCCGTGAAAGTGAGTTGAGAGTATTTAGGTGTGAAATTAAAATTTATAGCCGGTTTAGTCATAACCATGGGCAGGAATTCTTGAGGAGTAAAGTCTTGCTCCATAATCCAACTGGATGAAGGTCGAGGGCAAACAAAATCGCCTCTACCCATACCAAAAAGATTGGTAACGTCTCGATAGTGTTTGTCGTATAGATAGGTGCAAAGTGAGTGTAAGGATCATTAGGCTGTGTTTTAAGTTCTTTGACGAGGTTCACATAGAACAATCAAATATTTTGGGAGAATATGCCTTTTGGTTGATAGAATAAGAATGCACCCCAACCGATATTTGAAAAGAGACGACAAAAATGAGGGAAATATGTATTCATGAAATCCATATAGAAAAACTTACCAAATATTGGTTCAAGGGCACGAAGATGATTTTTGTATAGAGTTTTTGCTTTCCCGATTGAGAACCATTTTTCATTTTCATCCGAGGGTTCTTCCCGAGCAATAGATTTTTTCTTTCCTCCTTTTGTTCTAGGTGGCATGATGCAAATAGAAGATTGAGCCTAAGTATGTTTGAAATTCTAGGGTTTTGAATGGGTCAAAAAAATTTGCTAGGTTAGGTTGATTTGAGGTGAGATGAGATGTGGAGGAGATGATGAAAGATGAGAATGAGGGTTTATGGTTGAAAGGAATAAAAAGGAGAGAGAGAGAGAGAGAGAGAGAGAGAGAGAGAGACCAAAAGAGAGGAAATGAACTGAGAGTGAGTGGGGAACTGAGAAAAGGAACAAAAAAAACTGTGCGAGACGTTAAGTCTCGACACTTCAGTCGACTGAAATGTAATGGTCAGACGATTGACCTCCTAAAATAGGCAAGGATGTGATTTTAGTAAGTTTTCAGTCAGCTGGAGTTTGGACTTCAATTGATTGGGCATGCTTAATCAGTCGACTAGACTGAAAAATTTGAGACAAGTATGAATTCCAGAAACTATTCAGTCGACTGACTTCCCTTTGTTTCATGTTTTGATTTATTTGGCACCACTTCTTGAGTATGCAACAATCCCAATTCTCTTCTTATTAAGATAAAACGATTCTCATTAAGTGGTTTAGTGAAAATATTGGCCCATTGATCATTTGTGCAAACAAATTCTAGATGAATATCTCCCTTTTGTACATGATCACGAAGAAAATGATATTTTATCTTAATGTGTTTTGTTCGTGAATGTAATATTAGATTTTTAAAGATAATAATTGCACTTGTATTATCACATTTGATTGGCACAACATCATAATTTATTTTAAAGTCTTTGAGTTGTTGTTTCATGTATTAAATTTGGGCATAACAACTACTGCGGCCACATATTTGGCTTTGGCGGTTGATAAAGCCACATAGTTTTGTTTCTTGGAGAACCAAGAGACAAGTGAATTTCCTAGAAAATGACAAGTACCACTAATGCTTTTGCGATCGATTTTGCACCCGACAAAATTCGCATCGAAATTACTAACCATTTCAAAGAAAGTGAATTTTGGATACCATAACCCTATGTCTATTGTACCGATTAAATATCTCAAATTTTTTTTAACCGCAATTAGGTGTGATTCTTTTGGACATGTTTGAAATTTAGCACACACACACACTGAACATAATATCCGGTCTATTAGCGGTTAAATATAAAAGGCTATCGATCATACCTCGATAGAGTTTAGTGTCTACCGATTTTCCTTGTTCGTCGATGTCAAGCTTTGTTGATGGACTCATGGGTGTTTCCAAAATTTTGCCATCTTCCATGTTGAACCGTTTGAGCAAGTCTCGTATGTATTTTGATTGGCTCACAAATGTTCCATTTTTGGCTTGTTTGATTTGAAGTCCAAGGAAGAATGTAAGTTCGCTAATCATGCTCATTTCGAATTTCTTTTGCATACACAATGAGAACTCCATGCACAAGCTTTCGTTAGTAGCACCAAATATAATATCATCAACATATATTTAAATAATAAGCATATCCTCATGATTTGTTTTTATAAAAAGTGTTGTGTCAATTTTGCCTCTTATAAAGCCATTTTCTAGTATGAAACTGCTTAATCTTTCATACCAAGCTCTAGGAGGTTGCTTTAAACCATACAATACTTTGAATAATTTGAAAACATGATTGGGGTAATGATAGTTTTCAAAATCCGGCGGTTGTTCAATATAAACTTCTTCATTGATAAAACCATTTAAGAATGCACTTTTTATATCCATTTGATATAGTTTGAAATTCTAATGTGATGCATATGGAACAACATGCGTATGGCTTCCAATCCTAGCTATGGGTGCATAGGTCTCATCAAAATCTATTCTTTCTTCTTGATTATAACCTTGTGTAACTAGTCTAACCTTGTTACGGACAACAATGTCATTTTCATCCTTTTTATTTTTATAAATCCATTTGGTTCCAATTATAGTATGATTTTTAGGTCTAAGAACTAAATTTCATACTTTATTTCTTTCTAATTGATTAAGTTCCTCTTGCATAGTCATTATCCATGAATCATCTTCTAGTGCATCTTTTATATTCTTTGATTTTTCTTGAGATAAAATGCAAGATGATTACTAATATTTTTGTAGGAAGATCAAGTAGTTTCCCCTTGTGATGGTTCACCAATAATTTGATTCAAAGGGTGATCTTTTATAATTTTTCATTCTTTTGGAAACACTTCATGTTCCTCTTGATCTTGATCATCAATATGGACTTCAATGCTTTTTCCCTTATCTTCTTTGATTTTCAAATCCTCTAAATATTTGTTAATTTCTACATCAACATCATTAGAAAGCTTAAAAGAGAAAGGATTAGCTTCATCAAATCTAATATGAATAGATTCAACTAGAGACATCGTTCTTTTGTTATAAACTCTATAAGTTTTGCTGTTAATTACATAATCAAGAAATATACCTTCATCTGATTTGGAATTGAATTTGCCTAAATCATATTTTTTATTCAATACAAAACATTTGCAATCGAAAACATGAAAATAAGAAATGTTGGGCGTTCTTCCATTCCACAGTTCATAAGGAGTTTTGTTAAGATGAGGTCTTATGTAAACTCGATTCATTACATAACAAGCGGTATTGACCGCTTTAGCCCAAAAATACTTAGGAAACTTGTGCTCATTTAACATTGTTCGAGCCATCTCTTGTAATGAACGATTTTTTCTCTCTACAATTCCATTTTGTTGAGGAGTTCGAGGAGTCAAAAAATTATGAGAAATACCATTTTGATCAAAAAAAATTTTAACCTCTTTATTTTTAAATTCTTCTCCTTTATCACTACAGATGTGTAAGATTGAATAGCCCTTTTCATTTTGAAGTTTTCTACAAAGTTTGGCAAATACAAAATGTACTTCATCTTTTGATGCAATAAATAAAAGTCAAGTATACCTTGAAAAATCATCAACTATAACAAAATCGTATACTTTTCCACTATGACTTTGAACATTCGTAGGAAAAAATAAATCAAGATGAAGTAATTGTAGTGGCCTATTTGTAGAAATTTCTAATTTCTTTTTAAAAATCGTTTTGGCTTCCTTACCAAATTAGAAATCATCACAAATTTTGTCTTTAATGAATTTGGTTTTGGGCAAACTTTTCACAAAATCTTTCCTGACAAGTTTAGATAGGAGATCCATGCTAGCATGACTTAGTCTCCTATGCCATAACCAACGTGTTTTATTTTATGCCGAAAAGCATTTTACATTTTGAGAATCTAGTTTATCAAAATTTATGGTATATACATTTTCAAATCGATTCGCAATAAATAAGACTTTATGATCATTCTTATCTTCAACAATACAAGTATCATGCTTGAATGTTACACTATATCCTTTATCACATAATTGACTTATGTTTAGGAGGTTATGCTTTAGATCATCAATAAGTAAAACATTATCAATATGAAGAGAAGATTATTTACCAACTTTGCTTTCACCGATGATTTTGCCTTTGCCATTATCTCTAAAGGTTACATAGCCTCAATCTTTAGGTTTTAAGCTCAAAAATTTTATTTTGTCTCCCGTCACGTGTCTTGAACATCCACTATCCATATATCATTTTTCTTTAGGGGCGGTGGACTTCAAGCATACCTACAAAACAAATTAGGTAATTTTCTTTGGTACCCAAATTTTTTTGGGTCCTTTAGGATTAGGTCTTTAATTTTTTACACTAATTTTGTGATACCATTCTTTCTTTTCAATGGACAATCAAATTTAATATGTCTATTTTTCTTACATAGAAAACATGTTGTGTGTTCATAAATGTTTCTTGAAGATGAAATTTAAAAATCTTTGGATTCCTTCACAAAATAATTTTTTGAGTTTTTCTTGTTGGTTGTTTCTCCATTATGGCCATCGCCTTAGCTTCCCAAACAGGTGGTAAGGGTTTGAGTACTTTCCTTAACAACTCATAAGATTGATAAGTTTTTTCAAGAGCATTGAGAGAATTGATGATATGAGTAAAACGAGTATACATACTATAAATGGTTTCATCATCAGTCATTTTAAATCCTTCATATTCACTAATTAATCTATTAATTCTAGAATTTTTAACATCTTATGTTCCTTCATATGTAATTTTTAATTTTTTTTCATATTTCTTTAGCATTCTTACATGTCATGATACGATTGTATTCATTAGCATCAAGAGCACAATATAAAGCATTCATAACACTAGAATTTATTTGAAGTAATTTCATATCATTTTCATTTATTTCTTCATCTAGTTTTGCAACTTTTTGTTCTTTAACGGTTTTAGTGGGTATGAAATTACCTTAGACAATCACTCTCTAAGCTCTCCAATCCATTATTTGAATGAAAATTCTCATCCTTTGTTTCCAAAAGGTGTAATTAACACCACAAAAGATAGGCGGTCTTGTTGAGAATTGACTCTCTCTAAAAGGGGATACACCTATACTTGTCATAGATATTTTCACAAAAACTTGTTAGGTAAAAATGTGACCTTAGCTTTGATACCAATTGAGAGTGTAATGTGATCCCAAGAGACGATGAATTGGATATTTAAAAACTTATTTCAAGATATTCATTTTAAAACATGCAATATATATTCTCTTGATCTTATGTGGATAAGCAAATAATCAAACAAATATAAATATAAAGAGTTTGAAGGTTATAGAGAATGAAATTGAAATTTTTATAAGGTTTGACGCACCGGCCTACGTCCTTACCTCTAGCAACACACTTAAGAATTTTCACTAGTCCCTCCTTCTAGGCAGAGATGCCTCTCTCCTTTACAAGGCGGAGAAACCTTTACACCAAGAACGTACGAGCTCTTAAACCCAGCTGATATTCCTTCACTTGAACAAGGCTATGATCAAGCCTTAACAATAATTTGATGAAGAATGCATATAAGAGTAGGCTCCTTTAATGAGAAAGTAAGTACAACACTATAGCACACTAATTCACTTTCAAGAAATATATCAAATGAAGCTCAAAAGAGATTTTTTAAGTGCTTTTCTCAAATATGAATAAGAATGAGAAATTTGAATGCACAAGAATGAGTAATGAGAGAGTATGATGTTAGAGAACTCTTTGGTGTGTTTTAGTTCTGATAATGGGCTCTTTTTATAGCCAAAAAAATGAGCTAGCCGTTGTAGAGGAAAAGAAATTTAAGTACCTTAAGTCAAACTAGCCGTTATACACTTAAATTTGAATTTCAGAACATATCGGTCGACTGAGGTGCTTAATTAAAGCAAACCTCAAACATCAGAAGGTTTTCAGTCGACTGAGGCATCAAGTCCAATCGACTGAACTAGTTTTGGGTCGCTTCAGTCGACTGATCAATGGATCCAGTCGGTTGAACCTGTTTTGGTTCTGTTTTTAACTTTTAACAAAATGTTTTAGTTAACTGTTCATGTTTACTTGTCACGCCCCAAAACCTAGGGTCACGTGAAAATTCACCAAACATCAGTTTTATGAAAATAGATTTTCATACATTCTAATTCGCCTGTTAAAATCAAATGTAACCCATTATGCATCTCTCATAAATAGTAAACATACAGTTCTAACATGCATACAGCATATCGCCTTATGGCGTACAAAACCTACCTTTAAGAACATGCATACCAAAAAGGAAAAACTACAAGAGTCTTCCGCCATCCGTCACCACGAGCACCACAAGATCTACTCAAGATCATTCTCCATATCAACACCTGAAAATAGTTTTGTACAGAAAATCCCACCAGTGAGCCAAAACCCAATAGAAACAGACTATAAAGCTGTAAAACAGGATATGCAATCATATGGTGGGAGCTAACTCAACCATAAGTAAAACCATGCATTAATGCAAACAACAGTTAAAGAAAACTGCAATCAAACGTTGTTTTTCACTCAGATCACACGCACTGAAGAAAATAAGCCGGTAAAACAGTATGCTCCACTCGGGCCACATAGCCGAGGAGAAAGATAAAATAAAATCCTATGTACCGACTCCATCACAAGGGGACAGATGTAGCAACTACAGACTCTTGCCCCTTTACCCAATCCCTACACATCGTAGAACCGGTTAGGTAAATGCAAGTTCTATGCGAAGTCACCATAACGTAAAAGCTTAGTTTACGGGTTCAACAACCCGAGGAAACAAAGCACCCAACCACCTAGTTTACGGAGATTAACCCGAAGGACCAAGGTACCTACTCTGCGCATATTTTTAGACTTCCACCGAGGGCAACTTGTGCCAAATACCCGCTATCCTGGTACATCTAGAGAATCATTTTCAAACCAAAATATTTTTCACATTTATACAAAGATCCATCCATCGACATGGAGATCATACAAACATATAAATTCATCAATTAACATGGAGATCAAACAAACATGTAAAAACATGAGTTTCAAGGCTATACAACATATGTATAAGAAGATCTAATCCATCTACCAAGGAGATCAGTGCATGAAAATGCATGGTTTTCATCAAAACATTTTAAAAGTTGAGCCTCAACTCCACAGGTTAGCTCCAAACCTTCAAAAACATGATTTTCAAAGAAGCACCTTCAATAGCCTAGGTTCAGTTGACTGGATCGACCCTCTAGTCGACTGAAAAACACACTGGAATCACGCCAAAATGCCCAACAACACTGTTCAGTGGACTGACCCCATGGGTTCAGTCGATCGAACCTCAAAACCATGATCCAGTCGACTGACCCCATGGGTTCAGTCGACCGAACCTGCCCAGAAAATGTTTTTAACCTACAATTTTGCCATTTTAAACCCAAGTTGAAGCCTCGAAGCTTCCATCTCACACCCATGGACTAACATACGTTCAAGCCTATCACCAAAGGCCTCAAAAGAAACATCCAACACCGTTTTCATCCAATCGAAATGACGAAAAAAGGGTTTTAAACTAAAAACCCACTTTTCCCAAACATGAAACACCTTTTCATGAATATAAAACGATAAAGATGCATAAGATTACATACGACAACCTCTAACAACTTTAAAGTGTAGAATCCTACCTCGGTGAGTCAAGAACTCGATGCCTCGATCTGCGTGCAAAATTGAGATTCGTTGGAATAAAATTTTGTCCAGATGGATGCGTAGAGCACGATGCCTACAATACGGATCGGCTATTGGTCCGTTAAAGACCAAGCCCCAGGACCCCAAGATGTAACGGCCCGATACGTGTTTATTTTTGTAATTTTATGTTTTCGATTAAGTGAGGAGACGGAATTAAATTTGGGCGTGGGTGTTATAAAAGTTTGCTCGTTAACGGTAAAATAAATGGTAAGTGAAAGTGAAATTGAGTTGCACGGTGATGAATGAGATTGATATGGCTACATTTATAGAAAATTTGAAATAATACAAAGTGAGCAAAGATGGAAGTTCGGGTTGAATTTAAAGAAATTCGTGGAATTCAAGTTCAGCGATCACCGCTCGAGCGGTGGGGGTCCGCTTGAGCGGGCTACCGAGATAAGCTTAGAAGGTTCTCGAGCTTTAGAGAAGAGTTGAGGGTTCTATATTAAACGCAGCCCCATGAGACTCATCCATATGCCTCTCTCTAATCTCCTCTCTCTTCTCTTCCTCTCCACACGTGAAAATCACCACCACCACATGAAACCCTAATTTTTCACCATGGAAAATGAAAGATTGGAGCTAGATTGGGAGCAAGCAAGGATGAAAATCAAGTTTTGGAGCAAGGAGGTAGAAGATGGAGCATCAAGGAGGCAAGAACACCCAAGATTCAAACCCTAAGAGAGAGAATTTGAAGAGATTTCAAGCTTTTGAGCAAATCCGAGGTAGGATCTAGATTCTCTCGTATGTTTGTGATGATTTGAGTTGATAATTTCTTATATGAGTAAAATTTGAGAGAATTTATGCATGATTAGAAGGGATGATAGAGTAATGGGTGGATTGAGTTGGGTTCTCACAAAAATTTGAGTTTTGAGAAATGATAAACCGTGATTTTGTGAAATCATTGTATAAAAAGGGATTATGAAGTTTGAATCTAATGTTTTTATGGTGGAAATTGAGATTTAAGACCTATTAGATGAAGGAATAAGAGTTTTGAAGTTAAAGACTCAAAACAGGGGCAAATCTAGGGTTTTCTCGGCCAACAGCGCGCTCGAGCTGAGCCCTGTCTGCTCGAGCGGTCAACTGGCATAGAGTTAGGCGCTCGAGCGCCCGACGTCCGTTCGAGCGGACTGACTACGCAGGGCCAACTTCTTTTGATCATATCTCCCTCATCTGGACTTCGAATTGAATCGTTCTTGTACTCAAATCGAAGCCCTAGAAATTCTCTTTCCAACAAGACTACTCTTTCAAAAAAATTCGTTTTATAGAAAAAGTTATGATCAAAATAGTGAGGGTATGTCAAAATTTCAAAACCATTTTCACCCATTTTAGCCATCTATTGTGGGAAAACATATTTTCATACATATTGGCCTTTTTATTAAATTCCTAGTCCCTTGAGCTTGTGGAACATCTAATGATATATCTTGATTGAGTTGGGATACATGTATTGGACCTATTGATTGAGTCTTCTTTACAATAAAGGTGAGTTTCAAATAGATATATGTATGGATGCATAATGGGTGTATACTTTGTAAATAATGTCATCTTCTTGCTATCATCATTGTGTTAATGGTACTTGGTGATATTGAAGTAATGATGTGAACCATGGGAAATTATACAATAAAATTATTAACTTGAATTTAAAACCTATGGTTGAATGTGGGATATGCATAATGAGGGGCTGCGGTCCGGCGGTGAAAGCCCGCGAAGGTTCATGCATAATGAGGGGCTGTGGTCCTGCGTGAAAGCCCGCGAAGGTTCATGAATTAAGTTGGGCTGGCGGCTCCACGGTGAAAGACCAAAAACTTGCGCAAGATAGGGACCACGTGCCCACGGATTAGCCCCCAAAACATGGTATTGTATTGTGGTGAGTTATAGAGTTATCTATTAACTAATGGCTTCGCGTAGCCTATTGCGATAATAGGGAGGGGTTTCTATAAGCTGCACCTGATATCGGTTCATTAATTGTGAAAAATTAATTGTAATACAATTTTTGTGATAAACAGGGTAATGAAAATGTGATTTGGTTTTTGTGAAAAATCGAGAAATGAGAATAAATGGGAAAGAAAGGAATATGTTGAAAATGGGTTAATGAATGAATAACTTGGCGTGCGTGAGTGTGTGTGTGGGAATAAATAACAAATTTATGGAACTTACTTTTTATTCCGGTTGCACCCATCACACCTCACAAATCATGCATTACATCTGAGTTAATCTATATCCTACGAGCTTCGGCTCACGTACGCTGCTAAACCATTTTTCTGATTCCGAGGAGAACTGATGATACCGAGATGATGGAGGCATTTTGGGAATGGGCTAGAAGATGGGTCTAGCATTTCTTTTCTTTATGCCATATGTAAACATAAAGTTAAAGGATTTGATGTATTTGATCTCATTCTTGTATTTTAAATAAGTTGTATGAGTGAAATAACATTTTATTTTGTAAATGATCTTGTGGGTCTTAAAGCACTATTTAGAATTTGTTATGCGTCGGCGAAATAAAAAATATAGTTGATCAAGAAAACATTTATTTTTTTTTTGTAACTTTTGAATTCAAATCCAAAGTAATATGGAAGTGTTAATGGATGACTTTTAGACGGCTCCCCGGGGTTCGGGGCGTGACACGAGAAGTTAGAGAGAAGGTAGGAAGAAAACTGGAGGAAACTTCGGAGTTAAGTTTTGAAAATATCTTTTGAAAATATCTAACTCAAGATATTTATAAACCTCTAAAATATTTTTTTAAAATTTTTTTTGAAATTCGCACTGAAACTCCCTGCAACCCCCGGGACTAACCCAGCATGAATAAACCA
Organism: Heliamphora exappendiculata; assembly: GCA_034768845.1. Classification (NCBI taxonomy): domain Eukaryota; kingdom Viridiplantae; phylum Streptophyta; class Magnoliopsida; order Ericales; family Sarraceniaceae; genus Heliamphora; species Heliamphora exappendiculata. The sequence goes on along the minus strand of JAOTRH010000010.1, from coordinate 15,124,346 downwards.
AAACGTGCATCAAAACGCATATAAGCATATTAAAACGAAAACGCTAAAATGCGTTGAAAAACATCGAACATGCATATATATCAAAATGAAACGGTACGGGGTCTCACAACTCTCCCCCCTTAAGGAATTTCGCCCCCGAAATTCACTATAAGGTCCTGAGGTTAACAACTCCGGGTATCTAGCACGAACCCCGAACTCAAGCTCCCAAGTCGCTTCTTCAACCCCGTGATGAAGCCACTGAGTTTTGACATAAACAATCGTTTTCTCCTGTTACACCTGCTCTTTCGTATCTAAAATCTTCAAAGGACGTTCCTCATAGGTGACATTCTCATCAACTCGCAACTCAGCCCAATCCAGAACATGTGACGGATCTGGCTCATACCTCCGAAGCATGAAAATGTAAAACACGTTATGCACAGATGCTAACTAAGGTGGCAAGGCCAGATGGTGTACTACCACCCCAATCCTTTTCAGGATCTCGAATGGTCCAATAAAGCACGATGATAGCTTCCCGCTACGGCCAAATCTCATTAACCCTATACGTGGTGAGACCTTCAGAAACACATGATCTGCCACTGTAAACTCCAAAGGTTTCCTCCTCTGATCTGCATATCTCTTCTGGAGGTTCTGTGCCGTCACCAGGCGCTGACGAATCACTACAATCTTCTCGATTGGCTCCCGCACTAGGTCGGGTCTCAAAACAACGGTCTCTCCCACCTCTGTCCAACACACAGGCAATCTACATGATCTACCATACAAAGCCTCATACGATGCCATCCCAATACTGGCTTGATAGCTGCTGTTGTATGAAAACTCTGCCAATGATAGATGGTCCTCCCAAGATCCCCAAAAATCAAGCACACATGCTCTCAACATGTCCTGCAAAATCTGGATGGTCCTCTCAGACTGACCATCGGTCTGTGGGTGAAAAGCTGTGCTGAAAGTCAAGCTCGTCCCCAAAGCCATCTGAAGACTCTGCCAAAAGCGGGATGTAAAGCGCGGGTCTCGATTAGAAACAATAGTCACCGGTACTCCGTGTAGTCGGACTATCTCCTGCACATACAACCTACCCAATTTGTCCACTGAATCCCACACTCGAATGGGAAGAAAATGTGCCGACTTCGTCAGCCTATTAACCACAACCCAAATAACATCATGTCCCATCGGCGATCGAGGAAGTCCTAATACAAAATCCATCGTGATATTCTCCCACTTCCACTCAGATATAGGCAACAATTGTAACAATTCTGCCGGTCGCTGGTGTTCCACCTTTACTTGCTGACAAGTAAGGCACCGAGGCACAAATCGGATCATGTCTCTCTTTATTCCCGTCCACCAGAACTGACGGCGTAAGTCATGATACATCTTCGTGCCTTCGGGATGCACTGCAAGACGTGAATGATGAAAATTATGTAGCACCTTAGCACGGCACGACTCTTTCACAAACAGTCGCCTTGTCAACCTCAAATTCTGATCTGAACCCATCATCCATCCTGCTGTGTCCTTCCCACTAGTAATGCGGTCTCGTATCATCTTTGCCTCCTCATTGGTTCGCTGAGCCTCTAACGCTCGTGCAACCAATGCGGGCTGTGAAGCTACTGAATATAAGGTCGCACCTGCCCCTGTCTCTCCGAGACACAGATCAAACTCCCCAACATCTCTAAGCATATCCCATTCTCGTATAGCCACAGAAGCTAACGAACCATGAGATCTCCTACTGAGCGCATCAGCTATGACATTTGCCTTTTCTGGGTGATACTGCAAATCAAAGTCGTAGTCTCCCAACAACTCCATCCATCGTCGTTGGCAAAGATTTAAGTCTTTCTGCAAAAATAAGTATTTTAAGCTCTTATGATCAGAGAAAACCTCGAAGTGCTCCCCATATAGATAATGCCGCCATATCTACAATGCAAAGACCATAGCTTCCAATTCCAAATCATGGGCTGGGTAGTTCTTCTTGTGTGTCTTCAACTATCGTGAGCCATAGGCTACAACCTTACCTCCTTGCATCAATACACAGCCCAAACTGTCGTGTGATGCATCGTAATACACTGTATACCCCAAGCATCACTCTGAAATAATCAACACTGACGCACTGGTCAATCTCTTCTTCAACTCCTGAAAGGCTGACTCACAGGACTTGCTCCATACGAACATAACTCCCTTCCGCGTCAGGCGCGTCATCGGTGCTGCCAACCTGGAAAAGCCCTTAACGAACCGCCGATAATAACCTGCCAAACGCAGGAAACTGTGGATCTCAAAGATATTCTTCGGTCACTGCCAGTCCATCACAGCATTAGTCTTCGATGAGTTCACTAAAACCCCATCCTTTGACATCACGTGTCTAAGGAATCTTACCTCTGACATCCAGAACTCGCACTTATCGAACTTCGCATACAAGCGATGTTCTCTCAGAAGTTGCAAAACAACATGCAGATGCTCCTCATGCATCTCCCTCGTGGGTGAATAGATCAGAATGTCATCCATGAATACCACTACAAAACTATCCAGGTAAGGGTGGAAGATACGGTTCATCAAACCCATAAAAGTCGCAGGGGCATTCGTTAAACTAAACGGCATGACCAGAAACTCGTAGTGACTATAGCGAGTCTGAAAGGTGGTCTTCGCTATGTCCTCATCCCTAATCCTCAGCTGGTGCCCTAACCTCAAGTCAATCTTCGAAAAGTAATGCGATCCTCTCAGCTGATCAAACAGGTCATCAATCCTAGGCATCGGGTACTTATTCTTGACCGTCACTTGATTCAGTTTCCTGTAATCTATGCATAGTCTCAAAGACCCATCCTTCTTCTTCATGAACAAAGCTGGTGCTCCCCACGGCGACGTACTCGGCCAAACAAACCCCTTGTCAAGTAACTCCTGCAACTGCACCTTGAGTTCTCGCAACTCAGCGGGTGCAAAGCGATATGATGGCATAGAGATAAGAGTTGCTCCTGGAACAAGATCAATAGAGAACTCTACATCTCGGCTCGGTGGTAACTCAAACAGATCATCAGGAAAAATATAATCACAGACCACAGGGGGTAGCTCCCCTCGAACCTCACCCAGCTCATCCAACTTGAGAGTAGAAAAGAGGAAACCCAAGTTCCCTCGAACCCGTGCGACACCTGGCACAGACACCAAGCTCTCATCCCGATCACCCACAAAGTAGAAGCAGTCACCCTCCGGTGTACAGATCGACACCCTTTGTCGCTCACAATCTATAAAGGCATGATAGGTAGTCAGCCAGTCTATCCGTAGGATGACATCAAACGTAGTCATGTCTAGAATGATAAAATCAAACTCTAAATAACGATCGACAACTCCTAACTCACACGATCAGCAAACTGTACTCAACACCACATTCCCATTGACTGGGGTCTCTACGCTCAATGCACTACCCAACGGGTCTATCCGTAACCCCAATGCAGATGAAAGGGCAGAAGATATGAAAGAATGTGATGCTCCCGTGTCGATGAGGACACTGGCACATGATCTAAAGACTAGAAGAGTACCTCTGATCATGGCTGGAGTAGCTGCAGCATCAGATGCAACTAGTGCTTTGGAAGCACTACGATCAGCAAGAATGTAATCCCTGGCCTACGGTGGTCTGGTCTGTCCACCATAACCCTGAGTCGTCGGCTGCCTCACAGACTGTGCTGAAGTACCTCCCTCTGCAAACCAAGACGTATGGACCCTAGGTTACTGAGGAGTCTACCATCTTTGCGCAGATGGAGTAGCTGGCGCTCTTGTCCCACTGGAACATTCCCTTCTCGGGGACAGTATCTGCGAATATGCCCGGATTGACCACACCTAAATCAGATAGATGGGTCTCTCGTTTGTGACTGGACGGATGCTGAACTCTGTACCTAGCCCTTATGTGGGCACTCAACTGAACGATGCCTCAGCTATCCGCATCGATAACAAATCAGCCCTCTCTGCTCTGGCCTTCCTGCCGAGACCACTGAAGGTGCAAGTGTGGACGACTGCAGCTGATACAATCTGACAAAATGAGAACTAGGTCCAGATGACCTCTGGCGCTTTCTCCTGCGCCTCTAGAACTGTGCATCTTCACTGCCCTGCTGACTTCCACCCTCTCTAACTCTGCAGCTCTCTGCCAGTGAGTTCTCTACTTGAATAACATCTTCCACTAGCGCAAGGGAAAGGAACTCCTCTCGGTATGTATCTCTCGAAGATTTTGGGAAATACTTCTCCAAGAAGACTCTCGTGAAAGCAACCCACGTATCATCCACTGTAGTCTTGGCAAACTTCCACCACTCTCTAGCATCTTCCCGCAGTTGGAACGCCACCAACCGCACACGCAAAGCATCCTTCTTGATATCCAGAGTATCGAAGATAGCTGTGGTCACTTCCAACCACTCAGTAGCAACCTTGGGGTCTGACTCCCTAGAAAAGGTTAGAGGATCCAACCGCCAAAATTCCCTCATAGCCACAGAGGCTCTTGGCTCGGGAGCCCTCTCTCCAGCCTTAGATGCATTAGCCATAGCTCTCATAGCGACAAGCATCTCTTGCATGACGTCAGCACCGCCCACCTGTTCCTGTGAGGCATGAACGTCTCCCTCCTCTAGAACCTGAACATAAGCACGACCTCGGTCACGGCCTCGGCCACGACCCCGTCCTCGCACTTGCCGCGTGGACATAATTCTATATAAAGCAGATAACGAGAGAAGCTTTCATACAACATGCTACTGCGTAACATAAACACATAAGAAGGTTAACACATAACCACTTAAGGTGACGCAACACATCTCACATACCGAGGAGAATCAACAAGACAGACACGTCAATTTGGATAACCTATTCGGATTCTCGGCTAAAAAACACATCGGCCAAACACGTCTCTAACTTGGCTCCTAAATTTGTTAATCCAAATGCCTGAAAGCAAGACTAATCCATCCCAACACCCAACCTCCATACTCTATATACACCAACTATCATGCTTATCAAGCTATTAGCATGTCATAAAAAACATTTATACACATGCAAACAAGTATCATTAATCAACTTCACCAGGTGATAAACCCTCTTCCCATGGCTCTTAGGTATTCGAACCCAGAGCTTTGATACTAAGTTGTCACGTCCCAAACCCAAGGTCACGTGAAAATCCACCAAATATCAGTTTTTTGAAAATAGGTTTTCATACATTCAAATCCGCCTGTTGAAATCAAATGTAACCCAATATGCATATCTCATAAACAGTAAACATACAATTCTAACATGCATACAGTATATCGCCTTATGGCGTACAAAACCTACCTTCAGGAACAGGCATACCAAAAAGGAAAAACTACAAGTATCTTCCGCCATCCGTCACCACAGGCACCAAAAGATCTACTCAAGATCATTCTCCATATCATCACCTGAAAATGGTTTTGTACAAAAAATCCCACCCGTGAGCTGAAACCCAATAGAAACAGACTATAAAACTGTAAAGCAAGATATGGAATCATATGGTGGGAGCTAACTCAACCATAAGTAAAATTATGCATTAATGCAAATAACAGTTAAAGAAAACTGTAATCAAACGTTATTTTCCACTCGGATCACACACACCGAGAAAAATAAGCCGGTAAAATAGTATGCTCCACTCGGGCCACACAGCCGAGAAAAAAATGCTAAAACGCGATTCTATGTACCGACTCCGTCACAAGGGGACAGATGTAGCAACTACAGACTCCTGCCCCTTTACCCATTCCCTACACATCGTAGGACCGGTTAGGTAAATGCAAGTTCTATACGAAGCTACCATAACGTAAAAGCTTAGTTTACGGGTTCAACAACCAGAGGGAATAAAGCACCCAACCACCTAGTTTACGGGGATTAACCCGAAGGACTAAGGTACCTACTATGCGCACGCTTCTGAACTTCCACTGAGGGCAACTCATGCTAAATACCCGCAATCCCGGTACATCTATAGAATTAATTTCAAACCAAAATATTTTTCACATTTATACAAAAATCCATCCATTGACATGGAGATCATACAAACATATAAATCCATTCATTAACATGGAGATCAAACAAACATGTCAAAACATGAGTTTCAAGGCTATACAACATATGTATAAGAAGATCCAATCCATCTACCATGGAGATCAGTGCATGAAAATGCATGATTTTCATCAAAATATTTTAATAATTGAGCCTCAACCCCACAGGTTAGCTCTAAACCTTCAATAATATGATTTTCAAAGATGCACCCTCAATAGTCCAGGTTTAGTCGACTGGACCCACTCTCCAGTCGACTGAAAAACACACTGGAATCATGCCAAAACACCTAACAACACTGTTTAGTCGACTGTCCCCATGGGTTCAGTCGACTGAACCAGCCCAGAAAATGTTTTTCACCTACAATTTTGCCATTTTAAACCCAACATGAAGCCTCGAAGCTTCCATCTCACACCCATGAACTCACATACGCTCAAGCCGATCACCAAAGGCCTGAAAAGAAACATCCAACACCATTTTGATCCAACCGAAACGACGAAAAAAAAGGTTTTTAAACCAAAAATCCACTTTTCCCAAACATGAAATACCTTTTCATGAATATAAAATGGTAAAGATGCATAAGATTATATACGACACTCTCTAACAACTTTAAAGTCTAGAATCCTGCCTTAGTGAGTCAAGAACTCGATACCTCGATCTGCGTGCAAAATCGAGCTTCGTCGAAATAAAATTCCATTTGGATGGATGCATAGAGCACAATGCCTACAATACGGATCGGCTGTTGGTCTGTCAAAAACTAGAAGTTAGAGAGAAGACAGAGAGAAAACTAGAGGAAACGTAGGAGTTAAGTTTTGAAAATATATTGAAAATATCTAAGTCTATATATTTATAAGCCTCCAAAATATATATTTTTTAAATTTGTTTTGAAATTCGCACCGTAACTCCCTACAACTCTCGGGACCAACCCAGCATGCTCAGATAAACCAAAACGTGCATCAAAACGCATATAAACATATTAAAATAAAAACGCTAAAACGCGTTGAAAAACATCGAATATGCATATATTTCAAAATAAAATGGTACAGGGTCTCAGATTACTTGATTGAGAAAATGATTAATTATGATTATTAGTCTCTTCAAGTCATTTTAAAATGTTTCTCAATATGTTTGATCATTTCAAGAATAATATCCATGATTTTAGGTTTCTTTTAAAAATATTTTGTCCGGAGTTGTTTTAAGATCAATTTTGATTTCCTATGAGCTTCAAAGGATATATTCAAAGATAGTGAACTTACATTAATCCTATATTGTAATACAAATGAAAGACTCAAAATCTTAGTCTTCAAGTTTTTTTTCTCTATAGTCTTGTTGCCACAATGATTTTGATTTAAATGTGTTATGACTTGTGGTTCTTGTGCTTTTAATGATTTCCTGAAAATATTCTCAATTTGCACAATTAAATATCTTGGTTTGTTATCATCAAAAATGGTTGATGAAACCTTGTTTAGGCCAACACCATCTTTATCTCATCTAATTATCGGTATTTTTCTTGTCCCTAGAGCTGGGACCTTTCGATATTTTTTCTATCCCTTAAATCGCGACTTTCGGCTATTTTTTTGTCCCTAGAGTCAGGTGTTGGGAATGTATACTGAAAATCATGCTTTTTATGTATTTTATTCTAGATTCCTGGCATATTAATGAGAAACATTTGAGATGATTTTGCATTCGTGGT
>JAOTRH010000010.1:15093498-15116547 GCA_034768845.1 Heliamphora exappendiculata | reverse complement strand
CTCACCTTATTAAATCTCTATTTAACTTTTTTACTTTTAAATAAAATACTTAAAAAAATTTTGACATTTGAAAATTAGTTGTCAAAAATTACTTAAAGTAATTTTATCATGTTAAATTAATTAGCCGTAAAATAAAATCATTCTAGGTTACTACAATTTCAAAGACTTATGATTCTACTGAAAGAAAGTAGTGGTTATAACGAAGGAAAAAAGACAAGTGATTCAAAAAATACAAAAGGGTAGGATCTGAAAATGGTAGAACTGAGATAGCCAGAGCTATGAAAATAAATAATAATAATAATAAAAAAGAGGACAAAGGATAAGCAAGGACAAACTTACTGAGAGAGAAGCTCCTGAAAAGTCGAGAAACTCTGAACTCTAAAGGGGCACAAGCAGCATAAAGTTTGCCGAAAGCATAAGCAAATTCAAATGAAAACCCCCTAATTGGTTATTTAAAGCACAGATGGTTGGAAGACAAAGATTTAACCCACCTTAAAAATCAAATGGCTATAAAGACGATCCTAGAGAACCGTTGAACGTGCAAGAGGGGTCGTAGGGATTGCGACATGTGAAGGTGTTGTATTGTTCCGAGGCAGAGTTGAACAGACGGACATTAACTATCAAGGTGCCTCGTATGCCATGATGCCGCCAAAAGTAAATGCTCGTGACGGCTGAACATTCCCTAGAGCACGTGACCTACGATCTCACGGGAATGGGAGACAAATGATGAGCATCGTTTGGTCATACTATCAGGGGCTGGCTGCACGTGACCTACGATCTCAGGGGAATGGGAGACAAATGATGAGTATCATTCGGTCATACTATCAGGGGCCGGCTGAGCGGTTGGATCGGCTGAGCACCACTCACCGGACCTCGCCTTGCTCGGTTAGCTCCAGCAAAAAATGGGAAGATATTTCATCCTGAAAATTGTGGAGAGATTTGCGTGGTAAACCGGTCGGCGCGAATTCTGTGGGCCTGGATCTGGCCCATCAACATAGGAGAGGATCGCCTAATACTCCTAGGTAAGGGGTGGCCACTCCAACACAAGGTAAGGCATCTTAAAAACCCTGGTGGTCTATTTGTTCTTATCACTTGAAAGGAAGACTAACTTAATCATCAAAGGGTACTTAGCTAGCACCCCACCGGTGTCCAGTTGCTTGTTTTCTGACCTTTCAGGTCTCTCAAAGTAGTTGACGGGATCCAACCGAAGAGGGGAGCTATTCAGGCACAACTGCAACTGGCTCGGATCCATCTAATTGAGGTATCAAGAACTATCATTGAAGCAAATGTGGGTTTCATGATAAGCACCCCCTACTAAATTTCCAGACCTGCCAGAGTACATAAACTAGGAAATTTCCTTCAACCAGTCTGCAATTAAAATAATTTCACCTTAAAAGCAGCAAAAGAAGGTAGAAGAGAGAGGGGCGGGAAGGAAAGAAGGAAATGAAATTAATACAAGAGTTCGTTCTGCTCATTATGCATAGAAATATCATCTCAAACCAGTATCAGAATGCATAATACCCATAGGTCTAAAAAAATTCAAAAACAAAACATAAAACCTAGAAGACGCAATCGTCTAGCACATGATAGAGACAGGAACACATCTGCATCTGATCCAACTTTCCTAGAGCTGATACCAAAATCCTCAGCGATGTGCACCGTACATCTGGGTTGAATCGTACTGAGGGTATCCAGGTTGGGGTGACAAGCTTTTCCCGTAACCGACAGGTGCACTTCCATAGCCACCTGAATGCGGGACAGATTGATCATAGCCCGGCTGTGTTGGAGGTGGTTGAGCATAACCAGCTTGCCCAGTTGGTGCGCCATAAGCAGAACCGGGAGCAGTACCATAAGCTGGATCCGGGGCACCTTGGTAACCATAGGCTGCATTGGTTTGACTGGGTTGTTCAGTGTAACCTGTTTGTGAAGATGGGTATGAACCATAGCCCCCAGTTGGTCCCCCTTGAACATAACCAGGGGCCTGCTGTCCTCCAGGCTGACCATAACCTGAAACAGGCTGGCCAACTTGCTGGGGATAAACTGGGGCAGATCCTGTGGCAGGCGGAAGCTGATTATAGCCATCAGTCGCAGATGCAGAACCATATTGGGGATAAGAGGTTTGCTGCACCGGCCCACTTGACACATAAGGGTATGTCTGTTGAGGCGGGGCATTTTGACCATAGGGCTGGGGGGTTGATGAGATGGCACCTTGATAAGGCATATCACCCTGTTGACTAGCTGCTCGAGGCTGACCATAGTGTTGGGAAGGAGGTCCGTGTGGTGGTACGGCATAAGATGGTGCCTTACCATACTGGTCCTGCAAAGCATAGCCTGGATGAGTTCCTTGAGGGTAACCTCCTGGCTGTGAACTCGCATGTCCACCGTAAGGATAATGGCTGGGAGCCTGCATTTCATATTTTGTTTCGTTGTATCCATGGCCATAGCTCTGTAGAGGCGCAGTTTGGGAATATGGAGCTGGTTGCCCATACTCAGGTCCATGTGGCTGTCCATAATTGTAATTTCCTTGGGAAGGAGGATGGCCCATAGTACTAGGGGAAGGGCCGTGACCATGGGCAGGGAGAGGAGCAGACGGGACAGGTGTGGGGACATCAACCATATGACCTTGCCCACCATAATAGTCATAACCACCACTCGGGGGTGGAGGTCCCTGCATTGCTGACGGAGGCCTTTGCTCCCACCCCGAACCAAAGCTGCTTCTTGGAGCCACTTGTTGCTGCGCATAGTTGCCATATGCTTGAGGTGGATATTGTGAATTCTGATATGGATATGGCCCCCGTTGCTGATAATCATACCCCATTAGCTGTGCAGGATGAGGACCACGGGGTCCCCGTTGTTGCTGTGCAGGTCCACGTGGACGAAACACCTGCTGATTGTAACCGCCAGAGAGAGACGATGGCCTTACAGGCTAATCAAAGCAATACAAAGTGGAGGAAGAAAAACAACAACAAACAAAGAAGAAAAAAAAAACAAAAAAAAAACAAAATTAGCCACTATTTTAATTGATTTCTTAACAATAATAAAGATAAGGATAATGAATGAAGAAATTGCTACTTTGATTTACATTTGAGGGGCTCATGGTTTCCAGTTTGTCACAAACAAATAAGGAAAGTAGCAAACATGCAAGAAAACAATGAGAAAATGTCATCTAAACAAGATAAAGCCCATAAACTAACCAATGAACTGCTTGAATAAGATACAAATATCTAAAACCCTAAGCAACAAAGCGCTTATAGCAGACATTGAAGAAATTTGTACAGCATCAGATATATCCTCACAATTTACCTCGGTCAACCCAACCAAATATGCCAGACAACATAGAACAGGTCACATGGCGACATGATAAGTGAAACAAAGAAAATTCTTCCACAGATCAGTAAGCTTAGCTGATGCTTGTAGTATAAAGACATGCTAGAGGCAGTGTTCAAATCTGCAAACCAAGTGCTTACATATAGCAAAAGAAAACAAACCACAGAAGAAGAGACTGCCAAAAAGAAAATCCCTTTCCTGACCTGCAACATTTTATATAATATTTCAAATCTACAAGGGGGGGGGAGGGGGAACCTAACCAAGAAAATAAGGCAACCCCAGTTTTCCATAGTAGTCTTTAGAACAGGCCAAGAAGCAATTGGACGCCTCTCAACAATGGAGCAGATTTTAGACAGACAAATTAGATTGAAGCCGACACACCCAGATAATCCATTAGCTCTTAGACGTGCAACCTCTTACCAGTTCAAATTTCAGGTCACTAGTTACTGACTGTACTGATTACTCCTTGCAAGTTATGTCCCAACACCTAATGCCACAAAGGATTTCCATCAACTGCTTCATAGAAATGCTTAAAGTGCTTAAGTCATCAATGATAGTTCATGTAGAAAAATGATTCTAGAAATCTCCTAAAATGAAACTTTCCATAAGGAAATGCTTGGTGGTGGACAGTTGACAGAGGCATCGTATAGAAGCACCAACCAGTAGTTTAGATAACATTATGTGGGACCCAAATTGATCTTCATCACATTTTGGCTAGTATAGCGAATTCAAAATAAAGTTGTGTTCTCCAAATAAAGAAAAAGAAAGAGAGAAAAAAGAAAAAAAGAAAAAAAAAAGAGAAGGCAATTACTTCTATAGAAATTAGTCATTGAACAAGAGATTTCATATGAACTCTTGCAGAATTCTTAATGACAACAATGCCAGCACTAATGTTTGACTTCAAAACAATGAATTGCTAATACTTGTGCCAAAGCTCTATGCAACACACAGGGCATACCATATTCATCAAGTGCTTCAGGATGGATCACATCAATTTGGGAAATATGAATCTTATACAAGCTTGAAACATGATGACTTAGCCAGGCAAGACACTGTTGACCCGTCTCATGCACAGAAAAAATGGGGACGCCAAAGAGGACAAGGACTAACACAATATGGTGGGAGTAATGTTATTAGCTTTAGTTTTAAGTCTCAAAGCAATCTTACCAACTATTAACATCCTGCAATCGCGAGAGTTAATGCCTGATACCTCTCTTCAGTGGATTGAAAGTGAATAGTGGTTGTTTATTGCTACACCAAGAAGGAAATGCTGACCCCATGAGGAAGGCAATAGCCAAATCTGCATTTTTAAAGCCAACCAATTCGAAATCGGCACTTTCAAGATAAATAAATCATGGCAACCCTCAATTTGAATATAAGATCTTCCTAACTGCAGTCAGATGACCTTTGGCATGGAGCATTCAACAATATCGCAAACTCTCATGAATTCTATTCAAGTAATGAAACTCTCACTCCAATACATAACTATGCAACAATTCTTTCGTCAACAGATGAAAGAGCCCCACTCAGCAATACAAAAATACAGGAATCTTCACTTGTGCATGCAACTATCCACTCAAATAATTAGATGACAATGAATTCATATGTTTCTTTGGCATATAGAAGAGAGAATGAATTGAAAATTTCATAAATCAACTCAAGGAAGGCCAAAATTGGCAAAGTCTGCAGTACATTTTTTTAGTCTTAACAACCACAATATTCAAAGACCCTTTGAATATTGCATCATCCCAACCACACAACAGATCTGATCAAGTAACTATCCACTCAAATAATTAGATGATGACAATGAATTATTATGTTTCTTTGGCATACAGAAGAGAGACTGAATTGAGAATTTCATAAATCAGCTCAAGGAAGGCCAAAATTGGCAAAGTCTGCATTACATTTTTTTTAGTCTTAACAACCACAATGTTCAAAGACCCTTTGAATATTGCATCATCTCAACCACACAACAGTTCTGATCATGTAATCCACAACAGTTCTGATCAACCACACAACAGTTCTCTCTCTCTCTCTCTCTCTCTCTCTCTCTCTCTCTCTCTCTTCAAAGACCCTTTGAATATTGCATCATCTCAACCACACAACAGTTCTGATCAAGTAACCTCGATGTGATAACAAATCTCCATGCATTCATCAATCATTCAGAAAATCCGAACCTAGTTTAAAATAAGGAAGTCCATACATGCTTCTAGAGAAATTCTTAAATAACATGCAAGTTACAAGATAATGTAAAATGAGCTGATGTGAGACAGTTAAAGGGTTTGACATAATGTCACTTAAGACATGGCATCAATAAACAATACAAAAAAAAAAAAACCAGTTTAAAATAACATTCTTGATAGGATAAAATATCAGGAAACCAAGAAGTGAAATAGTAGGCTAGTCCACACTATGGTTTATTCATATCATATTACCAGTGGGATGACACCAATCCATATGCACTACAGATTAACATTTTAGCATTTTTTTTCCCAAACTCAGGGTTACTAATGAACTTCCAACACAAAAAAAAAAAACTGGTAATTCAGAACAGTATTGCATGAAAGATGAATTGTTCATATATTTACTGAGAATAAATAAATAAGGGCACATGTATCAAAAATGCTTTCAATATAGATGAATGGTAGATAAGAGAATCTTTAAATAATTCAGTTTCCAGGCATGGACTCGGCCAGACAACAACAATATAACAATTAGAAATAAAAAGAAACAATATCCACTTCAATTTATTGAAAGGAAATCTGAAAATTTGAAACATACCTGGCTCATAACTTCTTTAATCATTTCTCTTGCCATCTCAATCTGCTTCTTTTCACCAGACACCCGCACTGTCCTTTCTTTAGATTGGTCTCCTTCAGGAAGATGTTGTGGTATCAACTAAACAAAATGAAAGTCAGTATTTGTCATATAGTCTATCTATTGACCAACCATCATGTCTGTTATTCTGTTGAGAATCCATCTACTTGTTCTCACATGTCAGACAAAAATTACCTGAATGCGTGCACCTGACCTCGTCTGTAGGTTTTTAATATTTTCCCCACCTTTGCCTATGATTAAACCAACCTGGGACAGAAAAATTCAAGACATGGAATGATCAAGAGGAAGGAAGAGAGAGAGAGAGAGAGAGAGAGAGAGAGAGAGAGAGAGAGAGTCATACACAACAAAAATGGAGACCAAATTCACCTTCTCATTTGGAACTTGTATCAGAATTTGTTCTGCAGACCCAGCAGCCTGAACAGTATTAAAGCCTCTAGCTACAAGGGAAGGGGAACCCCCGGCATCGGCCTAAAAAGACACCCCAAAAAAAAACCATAGCCTTAACAAATGCATGTCACATCATTATTATCACCTAGATAAACAAACTGTAACACCCAAAGAACAAAAGTATATGCAGGTCAACCAACCACAAAAGGCAAAAGCCAATAAAAGGGGGTAGAAAGAAAAGGAGAACAAGTCAAATTGAACCTCAGCTATAACATCTTTTATCAATCTCTCGGCCTTGTTTACACTTTCCATAGTTCCTATTAGTTCCACAAGCCGGGTGGCGGAATAGGGATCAGCATCAGCATCCCTTGTGATCTGAATCTTGGCACCCGAGTTGAGTTGCAAAAACCGTATAGTATCCCCAGACTTCCCAATGAGAACTCCAACCTGCACCAAGATTTACACAACAATCTTTCAGGAAGCACCTTTGATCAAACAAAAGCTAGCTACTACGATGCAGAGACACTTCTACGAAGATGACGTTTCGTGTCACACACACATGCCAAACACACTTGAGCACTTTTCAGACACTCCTAAATTTGTATTCAACACTTTTTAAACGTGTCTTAATTAAAAAAATTAAATTTATAATATCATACACTTTTTTTATACTTGACGGACACTTCTTGAACTTTTCGAGTACGTACTATGTGATGAATTTCTTCATAGAAACAACATTTTGCATTCTTTAAAATGCAAAAATTTGCACATGCTGAGCTGTAGAGTGCCACACCTTAATGTGGTGCCATTATACAACAGTTTTCTTTCGAAAATTAGTTTTTTTATCTACTAATCCGCCATTTAAAATTTTCATTTTCACTTTTACAATTCTTTTCATAACTAACCCTTCCATCCAAAAAGGGAAGCCCGGTGGAAAAGCCTGCCGCACTGTGGGGTTACTGGGGTGCACTGCGGGGTTTGGAAAAGGTAAAATGTAGGCAGCCTTACCCCGCATGCGGAGAGGTTGAATCCCATTCATCTATTAATCCAATAAGTTTTCCAATCTGCATCAGGCTTCCATTCAACAAATCACTCCATCAACCAAATCTAAAGCCAAATTATAATTTTCTTCTCTGGTTCTATAGGGTAGGTGAAAGGTAATGGAGGGAGGGGATTGATCTGACTTGCCTGAAAAGCCAGTTCCTACTAACAACCGAAAAGAAAAATAGGTATTACACCGAATAGTTAATGTTCATCAACAACAGCACAAGAACCCAAGTTCAGCATACAGTGAATATTTTAGATTCACCTTATTATTAGGAACCTCCATTTTCCGTGACATAGTTTGATTCTCAGATGCAAGTTGCTCTTCTGCAGAAGAAAAATCCCCCTGTTGAGGAACTTCTGCGGAGAGTTCCTGAAGCTCCCCTCCAAATAGTTGTTTTTGAGCACTTTCCAACTGAGGATTCTTGACAGAGGGAGGCCGGATGTCCCCTGTCACGTGATCATCAGAAGAAGGTAGTTCATTTTTCAGAGTCTCCAGAGCTTCCTCAGCTGGTTGCAGAGTCTCCAGAGCTTCCTCAGCTGGTTGCAGAGCCTCCTCTGACTCGGTATTATTTTCCGCAGCTGACCGTTCAGCAGTCTCCTCCACAGCCTCCTCCACGGGCTCATCGATCTTCTCCTCTTGGAATCCATTCTGAGTAACTACTGCCATAAATGAAAAATTAAAAGTTACCATATAAAAAGAAAAATGAGATTGTTATTATTTCCATTAAAAAAAGATTGAAATTAGCTGGGCAAGAACTTAGACGTCTAAATCCAGAAATTATAAATACACACAACTATCCACCCAACCTCACCAATACGCCCACACGACCCTGCACCAGGCAGAGACGATCACACAGCATACCCATGCACCCAATACCTTCCGTTTATGCCCCTGACAAGGATATCATAATTGATTTTTCCACAATATATTTTATTTTAAATTAAATGGAATCAAACGAGGGCTCAGTTTCATGGATATCAAACGTCAAAGATAAGTTCCACGGTTTTCATATAAGAAATTCAAACTTTCATCGGAAAATCTTCCACATTAAATTGTGTGTGTGTGTGTGTGTGCCCATTTATACGACTATCAAAGTCATATATATGAACAGATTTAATAGAAATTGTTCAGTCCAGCTAAATCCGAACCAAACGCGCATTAAAACCCTAGAAACGCATAAAATTCGTGTTTCACTTGAATCGCTGACAGAACCATAATGCTCAAATCCTAGCCACGCATCGGACGAAATGTCAGAGAGAAATGAAAGAAATACCTAAGGCGTCGGGCTTCTCCTCCAAACGAGGTCGTTTCGCTTCGGATTCGTCTGCATCACCACCTGCAAATGCCTCCGCCACATCATCTCCCGCCTCCCCGTCATCTCTCTTGACCGAGTCCAATTCGTTCTCGTTCTCGTTCTCGTTCCCGTTCGCATGTGAGTCGGCCGCCGGTGGTTGGGGAGCTTCGGACTCCAAATCTTCATGTTTCCGCTTGTGATCCGACGGCGCAGGGCTCGCTGCAGCCGCTACAAGCTCTTCCTCCTCCATGTGTAGATTCAGCAACTAGGGTTAGGGTTTCAACGGAGTCTTGTTAGTCTAAAACAGGGTTTTGGGACGTGTAGACAGAGTAGAGCGAAATGAATCTTACGAACACACAGATAAGAGTATATATAGATGAGATTGCGGGACTCCGCTCGCTCAGATATTTTGTGACGTTTAGTTTAGGGTTGAACTGTCCGTTGGTAGTAATTATCCTGTGCACACCCGGTGCGAGTCACAAATATAGTTGGGTAGTCATACATAAGAACAAGGGTATCAATTGGTCGGGCTAAACTAGTCCGGCTGGCAATCCAAGTCCAGCCACAAGCTATGTCTGATGGGTTATTTGTTGTGACGGAACAAATGGACTGAGCTTGAATTTAAATGGTTAAACGGTCTTACCCAATAGGTTTAGGTGGGCTAATGAATGGACTAATAGAGGGCTAATGAGATTTAATATTTTTTTTAATTAAATTCGTTCATTTTGTAGAGCTCATTGAATTTGTTATTATTGCAAAAAATAAAATTTATCTGATAACTTCAACTACGTGATCGAAAAATATTTATTTAACTATTTAATAAAAAAATTTATATTTACCATTTATTTATTTATAAATGAGTATAATCTATTCACATAGTTATATATATTTGATCAACTTTATTTGTTGTATAAATAATAAACTCAATAATATCTACATAATAAATGAATCCAATCAAAAAATATATATGCAAATGATTCATTTAAATGAGAAAAAATCTAATTTTTTATCATTAATTTTTTGGGGTTGGCAGGCCTTTCGGGCTAAGCTGTTGGGCGGGCCAAGTTCCAACAAGCATACCCAAGCCCAGGCCAAATATTATTCGGGCAGGCTCTATCCGTCCGAGCATCAGGCTTGGACCAAGCTTTAGCCTAACGAACCGGGCTTTAGCCTAACGAGGGTTTTGGAACGTGTAAACAGAGTAGAGCTAAATGAATCTTACGAGCGTACATAGATAAGAGTATATATATACATGAGGTTCGGGTACTCTGCTCCCGCATATATTATTTGTGATGTTTAGTTTAGGGTTGAATTGTCCGCTCGTAGTAATTATCTGTGCACCCCTAGTGCAGTCACAAATACAATTGGGCATACCACTGGCCATACATAGAGACTATCTATTTATAACTAAAGGTGGTTGGACTCAAGAAATATGGACTGGTCCACACTAATGGTTCGTGCCCAAAATTGGACAAGATGGGCTAGGCGGCGTAACACCAATGGAGTTCGATAATGTTGATTAAATAGGCATATCTAATACGCCAAGCATTAATGGCAATATGACCGAACTCATGGAGCATTAATAGTGATGTGAATGAGATTAGGAAGCATTTTATGACAGCTGCGTGGCCGAAAAAACAATAGTAATGACATTAGTGTGTTCGTACAATGCTGCATTAATAACAGCAGGGGTTACTGTTATGGTTGATATACTGAAAATCATATTTTTAGTATTTAATTTTATTTTAATAAAATTAATTTTTCATTTTATGAAAATCTTTATGAGTAATGTATGCGTATCATTTCTTTAATGTTATGCATGGATGTTTAATATTCTGTATAGTATTTAATCTGGTGTGTAAAGTACGGCCTGCACATAGAAGATCATATTTTAAGTTCTTACAGAATATAAATTTTATATTCATAGTTTAAATGGAAATGGATATACCATCGATATGACTGTAGCACAAAATTTTAGTAGATATGTCTTGGTTATGGGGAATAGATAATAACATCGTCTATTATTTCGACTCTGTGTGCTAGTACACTTTGTGTGTATTGAACGGGACATATTGGGATAATTAATTTTATACTAACTCTATAAATTAATTAACACCCCAAAATTATTATGTATAGTACTTATAGTCTTAATCTTGAAATAATTATTGATTTGCGTATATTTAATATTCGTTGTTTTGATTTATTAAAGGGTGCGATCTTATATAGGTTTATATTCCCGGTGAGTTGGATAGCGGTATTATTTATATGCTAAATATTAATTATTAACGAAATTTACATCCTAAAATTATCAGGATTGACGATACCCCCTTAAGAAAACTTATAAGTTTTGACCAGGTCAAACCCTGCAGGTGGATTTGATTATCAGACGGTCAAATAAGTTAAGCAAAATGGTTTAAAAATTTTCAAGATGCCGATTAAATTAAATTATCAATAATTAAATTTAATTGGCGGGTATTGAAAATCTTAACGTGGAGAAAAATGAAAAGCATTTAATAACTGGAGCTCAATGTAAGAAGGTTTTGAGATTATGGATCAGAGTGCAATTATAGTTCTTTAGTAGTGTGAACTGTAATTTAGTATTTTATGAAAATTATAAAAACTGCTGCTAGTTTTTTATAATTGTAAATACCGTTATGAGGTTTGCTTAATTGCAAAAACCGCTGATGGGTGCTTGTGTTTCACTGAAAGTTTTACTCATAATTACTCTGCAGGTCGTTACTGTAACCCTATAAATATACGGGTAGGTTAAACTAGTTTAATAACTTGTCTTTCAAGACTAAAACTATCCAGGTTCTGCCGGTACAAGTTCATGATGGATTATAACTCACACTACATTCAAGAATCGCATAAGAGTATATAGTAAAAGGTTTGACGGGAGCTTCAACTCGGGAATAAAAATGTAGTTGAAGATTTGATCGGTAAAAGGTATTCTTCTAAATTAACATTGGTTGCACGGATTTTTTTTTTATCGTTCGACGTCAAAAGTTTTATCTAGAGCCCGTTTCGGCGTTTGTCCGTCAAGTTAATTTTTTTACAGAAAATCGTTTGCAAAAATAATGATCTTAGCAGTTTTGCTTCCAACAATTGGTATTAGAGCCGTTTTGTTTTTTGTTTATGGTTATCGGGGTCGGGTAATTTTATAACTATGCTAACGTTGTTTTGTACGCGTTCTAGTCCCGATTTTATGATCGTCATTTATTTCATGTTGTAGACACCCTACTTTGACCCTACTAATCTTAAGTGAATCCGATGATGAAAATGATTGGAATGGTGCCACAGTACGATCCTCGAGAAATGATCCAAGCTCAGTATTTGAACCCAATGATCAAAACCTTTAAACCAATGAAATCTTTTTGAACCACCAACTCTAAACTGGCGACTGCCAATAGAACTTTTTAGAAACTTTCACTTTTTGTGGCGACCGCCATGTTCATTATGGCAACTGTCAATAGAACTTTTTGAAAATCCTAGCCCAAAGTGGCGATTGCCACCTGCAACATGGCGACCGCCAACTTTCATTGTAGTGACCGCCAATAGAAACTCTTGGAACCTTTTCAAACATGGCGACCGTCAACTTCAAATAGCCTGAAGTGTCCCAAAACGTGTTAGCATCTCATTGGTTGAAGAATTCTATAAATATCGTACCCCAGCGTACGTTTTCAGGACAGAATTTTAGAGAGAAGTTTAGTAAGAGAAGCTCTGCCGTGTCGCCGAGCAATTCGAGCCCCGACGCCAAAACCCTACCGAAGTACTGAAAGCCGAACCCCCGATACCGAAGTTCTGAAACCCTAGCTTGGATTATCGCTCGAGGATTGAATTGCCCGTTGCCATTCCTCGACTTGAGGATTCCTTAGCAATCTAGGTATTTCGTTTGGATTCCCGATCTTTCTAACTCCATTCCCTCTCTTTTGGAGTGATCGGGTTAAGTTTAATTTCATTTCGTGTACTTCTTTCGTTTATATAGTTAATTTTGTTTATTAATTAGTTTGCCTTATGTAATTTAGTCACTTTAATTAATTTTTTAGTTTACGTATTCATACTAAACACATTGCTATTTCTCATTAATTCATCAATTAAGTACTAATATGTTTTGGCAATTACAACTTGTAATGTTAGTAATTATTATTATTAATGCACTAGCATTCATTTGAATGTAATTGTTAATACTACATTCAAATTTTTGTAATAATTATCTAGTTATTTATTCTTCATTTTCTTTATTTTCTTTTTCTTCTCTTTTCGTAATGTTAGTTTAATTTTTTTCTAGTATTTTTTTTTCTTTTCTTTTATTTCTCCTCTTATTTCTAGCATTTATCTTCTTGTAATATTAGTTTAATGTAGCCTTTCTTTTAACATTAGCTTAATATTCCTTTAATATGCGTATAATATTCTATTTTCTTTTGTTCATTTCTTTTGCTTTTAATGTTGACATTATTCGTAGAACTTATTTTATTTTTCTTTCATTTTGTTAAAATCACAAAAATCATAAAAAGCCTTTTAAGTTAAATTCGTTTTTTAAGTATAATTTTCTTCTCTTTTGTTCTCTTTTTTATTTTATTTTATTTTGCCTCTTTTAAAATATAAAATATGAATATTTAGGTTTTATCTTTAGCAGTATTTTCTAACATTTTCATCTTAGTATAATTTTCTTTTATAAATCTTTACCATTAAATCTTTAAGTTCTCTTTTGTCATAACACTTTTATTTTTAGTTTCTTTGTTAGTAAGTTTTTTTTTATATAGAATTTTTATGTATCTTTTATTTTACATATAGTATTAAATACTCATCACGTTAATGTTTCTCTAAATGTATGTTTGTGCAAGTTTTGATTACTTTCTTTAAATGCATGTTTAGAGTAGTTTAAGTCATTTTGTTAGCAAATCATATTTAGGTAATTTTAGCAATTTCTAGCATATTTTTATTTTTTTGCTTAAATCATGATGGCTTAGGTTATTTTGGTAAAATTGCATATGAGAGTGTTCCATATATCATTTAGTTAGAAATTGCATGTCGTAGGACTTTGAATTTTTTCTTTTGATATTTGTTTTATTTGACATTTTATATATGTATGTTATGTATTTTTTATATTTAATTTTAGATATTCCCTCTTTACCTTTATTTTCTTTATGTGCATGCATTTGAGAAATCTTATTAAAGAACCAATGATAATTAGTAGAGGTCAACTTTACGGTTGGGCGAACGGGGTGTCTAACACATTCTCCGATTCGTATCTTAGCCCCCGAATCTTTTTTTTCTAGTTAAACGTTTTAAAGATCACTAGCCATTTTTATTTTTCTTGATTTTTTTCAAAAACCAAGTGGTGACTCTATTTTCAGCAAAAAAGAATTTTCAAAATTTGACTTTCAAATATTTTCTAAATATCTTTTGAATCCTATATAAATATCTTTTGAATCATATATTTTTGACCATTTTTCAAATCTCAAAATCCCAGAGTCACAGTATTTTCTGGCAACTTTGCTGGGGACTGGCTTATAAAATCAAATAAGAGGGTTAGACTTGAAAATATCATTGGTTCTTAATGTATATTTTTTATTTGTATTTTCGCATGCATATGCATTATTTTTCACAGCCCTTACCTGGCGACCCGATACCCTGATCGTTTATCCGTTTTAAGGATTGTTGGAAAGACAGGCAACTCTTACTGACTGTACGCTTTCATATGTGCAATAAAAGAGTTCAGGCGTACCGTTTGACCATGCCTTGTACCACTCTAGGCATAGAAGGTATATACCCGACTCTATTCAGAATGTACCATGTTCGATTGGCCAAAATCGGTATTTTGCATATAGTAACTTAGAAACCCTCTATTAGGTGCTACTGACCTTAGTAGGATTATGTGTTTTCTTAATTGTATGTTTTGATTACGTTTGTTAGAATTATTTGTTTGGTTTAGACTAGTTCCTTTTCTGAACTTGGCCCGAATTTTCTGTTATCCCATACTGTTTAGGTTAGTTTGGCCTTTGGGTTCTCACCCGGGCCTCATTTTTTACCATGATTGATTTTCACGCCTTAGTTTTCTGTTTGGGGTCATGCTCGTGTTTTATTTTGAAGCCTTTAGGATAATTCCTCACTCTTCCGGGTTTTTCTTGGGTTGTTAGTTTCTCCCCCGTTGTTGTGTTAGGCTAGCTTCATTCGAACCTTTGTTATACCCATGTGACTAGTTCTATTTTTCTACCATTATGCTGCCTATTTTTTGCTAGAAATCTAGATCAAACCAATCTCTTGGGAGTTAGAACTGCCTTCTTGCCGGAGTGTTATCCGTTTATCCGTTTAGATAAATCTTTTTCTCTAGAATCTGGTTGATCTTCTCCTTAGTCGTTATCCCTGGTCGTCTTGTTATTGTGCTGCCTAATATGAGCCCGGAAGGGGTTGTTTAAGTTTCAGTAATTATCCACTTATGGTTTGCTGTTTCGGGTATATGAGATGTTTGGTATCTATTGTCAGAATTCTTGTGCAGAAAGTGTTTGATACTGGTTATTCTGCTTTTGGGATCTAGGTTTTCTTCGGGTCTAGATCATTGAGCTGAAAAGATTACAGTCGACACACGTTTAGGCAAGATCAGGGTTAGGCAGACTCTATAGAATATCTGAATAGCCAGCTGAGTCATAAAAAATGGCAGACAATGAAGTCAACTTGACAGCTCTGATGAGAGCTATTACTGAGATGCAGAGAGCTGTAGAGCAGCAGACCTATGCTCAAAACCAATGCCAGACGCAAATTTGAGTAATTCAGGTCTATCTGCCCAGCGTGAATGAACAACTAGAAGATACAAACGAGAATCGTAAAGACTTTTGGGACGATAACCAAGGACAGAAAGCACCGTAAGTCTTCGCACCACCCCGGGTTCCTCGATATACGCAGGTGGAAGAAGAGATCACAACCCAATCTAGGGAATTCCTGCTGGCGGAGAAGATCGAACAAATGGAGAAGGTGTTGAGAAAGGCAAAAATTATAGAAGAGTACATACTGGATGTGGGAGGTTTATGTTTATTTCCAAACGCCAAATTACCCAAAAAATTTAAAATACTAGAGATGGAGAAGTTTGATGGCACTAGAGATCCCCGGATTCATTTGAGGATATATGTTGGAACTCTCTCCCAATAGGGATTAACAATTAGCTCAAGGCCCAATTGTTCCACCAATCACTCTCTAGGGCAGCACAAAGGTGGTTCCTGTCTTTAGAGGTGGCTAAGACTAGAACTTTGGAAGACATAGCCACTACATTCATTAGTTAATATAGCTACAACGTCTAGCTAGACGTAACCACTTGAGAACTAAAAATGACTTGCTAGGAGAACCGAGAATCGTTTGTTGATTTCCTGACCCGGTGGAAGGGTAAAACCGCCAAGATGATGAACCGGCCCACTGAGAAAGAATAAGTGAGAATGGTGGTGAAGAATCTGTAGTCCCCTCTAAAATGTTATCTCATCACACAGCCGTTCTTTACCTTTGAGCAACTATTTGACACTGGGGTGCAGATCGAAGATGCCATTCAGTCTGGAGATATTGAGAAAGCATAACCCAGCCAGAAATCGAGAAGGACCTTCCCTGCAAATAACCAGAATTAGTCTATTGCTACCAACCTCGTGTCACGTTCGAACGAGGTAAACCTCTTGAACCCTTCCTCCTCTACCCAACAACCAAGCAATAATCAGCAGGTAAGCAATAGTTAGCAGGCACAACAACGGCCAAGGGGAGTCTTCACTCCCCTTAATATTTCACTAATCATTGCCCTGAATTGACTTGTCGAGAAAGGGTTCATCAAGTTATTGGATCCCATGTCGGTGCCTAATCCCCTTCCCCCAAGAGACAATGCTTCGCAGTATTGCGTTTATCACCAGGGCCACGGATATCTGACTGACAAGTGTATGAGATTGCATCACGAGATCCAGGATCTCATCGATAACAAAGTGATCGCTCTTTCGTCTACCGCTCCAAAGTCGAATGTCACGACTAATCCTCTGCCAAACCATGTCAAACAATCTGGGGTAAACTGCATAACTCTGGAACGGTGGAAGATCCAAGCTAGCATATCTGTTCGACATATTTGCCACGCCCTCTTGTTTTGGCTACCAAAGATCAGATAGTTTGTTCACTGATTATGAACGAAAACGGCTGGGATATGATGGAGGAGTGGAATGATAATGCTTGGGAAGGATATCAGGTGGCAATTTAAGCTAACCAACAGGAAGAAGAGGAACGTAATGAGGAAGATGATTGGCCATTGGATTATCCAGCACGACCTTATGGGTTTGGCCGCGTGCTTGATGGCATTACTCTTCCCCAACTTTTTGAGGAGGAGGTATATGTCGATGAGATGCAATCCTATTGGTTAGTGAGGATTGTGCTGAAATCAGATAGGGTTGAGTGGACCGACTTTTGGGATGCTCAAGAACAACACGTGGAGTACATTGAAAAAGATATATAGGAGGAGATTGACAATACGTGGGCCATTAAGGATGACGAGGAAAGAAGATGAAGAATAGCAGGCAGTGATTTAAATGATCTATGGGCATTTGAAAGCTCTCTGTGCATAGACAAAGTAGGAGAGATTGGAAGTACAATATCAGAATTGTGGGATCCCGAGGATGGTGTGGAACATCTAACCAGGAGTGGACGACATTTCAAGCCGACTTAGTTGGAAAAAAGGCAGTCAAGCGGGAAAGGGAAAGAGAAAGAACAAGAAGAAGGGGATGATGCTGTACTGAAGCAACTTAAAAAGACACCGGCTAATGTCAGCATTTGGAGCTTATTGATGGCCTCACATAAACATAGACAAGCTATGCTGAAGGTGCTGAACAAAGCCAGTGTTTCGATAGATGCGACCCCTGAGCAATCGTTGAGCTCATTCTGCCAGTGTTTCGATAGTTTAATGTAGCCTTTCTTTTAACATTAGCTTAATGTTCCTTTAATAAGCTTATAATATTCTATTTTCTTTTGTCTATTTCTTTTGCTTTTAATATTGACCTTATTCGTAGAACTTATTTTATTTTTCTTTAATTTTGTTAAAACCACAAAAATCATAAAAAGCCTTTTAAGTTAGATTCTTTTTTTAAGTATAATTTTCTTCTCTTTTGTTTTCTTTTTCTTTTATTTTCTTTCGTCTTTTTAAAAATATAAAATATGAACATTTAGGTTTTCTCTTTAGTAGTATTTTTTAACATTTTCATCTTAGCATAATTTTCTTTTATAAATTTTTTTCTTTATTTTTTTTTTTAAATCTTTAAGTTCTCTTTTGTCATAACACTTTTATTTTTAGTTTTTTTTGTTAGTAAACTCTTTTTTTATATAAAATTTGTATGCATATTTTATTTTACATATAGTATTAAATACTCATCATGTTAATGTTTCTCTAAATGTACGTTTGTGTATGTTTTGGTTACTTTCTTTAAATGTATGTTTAGAGTAGTTTAGATTATCTTGTTAGCAAATCATGTTTAGGTAATTTTAGTAATTTCTAGCAGTTTTTGTTCTTTTGCTTAAATCATGATAGCTTAGATTATTTTGGTAAAATTGTATGTGAGAGTGTTCCATGTATCATTTAGTTAGAAATTACATACTGTATGATTGAAGATTTTTTCTTTTAATATTTGTTTTATTTGGCATTTTATATACGTATGTTATGTATTTTCTATCTTTGATTTTGGATGTTTCTTCTTTGCTTTCATTTTCTTTATTTGCATGCATTTGAGAAATCTTATTAAAAAATCAATGATGATTAGTAGAAGCCAATTTTACGGTTGGGCGAATGGGGTGCCTAACACCTTCCTCGATTCATACTTTAACCCTCGTACCATTTTTCTCTGATTAAATATTTTAAAGATCAGTAGACATTTTTGTTTTTCTTGATTTTTCTCAAAAAATCAAGTGGCGACTCTATTTTTCAACAAAAAGGAGTTTTTAAAATTTGACTTTCAATGTATTAAAATATTTTTAAAATATCTTTTGAATCCCATATTTTTGACTATTTTTCAAACCCCAAAATTCTGGCGCCACACATGTTTAATTGAATGATTTTGAATGATGATTATTTTTTTAATCACGGGGATTGATCATGATAGTTCAAATATGAGCCTTCGAAATATAGAATCGATGTAATAGGTAGTTTCTATTTTTAAAATATTTGTTATAATTATTTAAGAACTGGTTGAATATATCCAAAGACACGAAGAATAGCAACGGCACCAGCAGTGTTTTTGGATTTTTATGGGCTACGGATCGCAGTAAGTTTTTAAAAATTTTAAATAATTTTTTTGTGAGTTTTTTGCAATATTTATGCATTAAAATAGCGATAAAAATAAGTCAAAAACAGTGAGAAAAAATCACCAAAATAGCCCACCACCAGCAGCTTTGCTGGTGGTGGTTTTGATAAATTTTTGGGTTATTTTTTTGGCTATTCTTTTAGCAATTTTTAAAGTATAAAATAGCAAAAAATATACCTTAAAATATTGTCCAAAAACCAAAAAAAACTGGGCAAAAAATAGTGCACAAACAGGCGATAAACGGTGGAGTGGTGGCGGCACTTTGTTTCGGGGCTATTTCGAGACTGTTTTCAAGACGTTCTTCGAAACAACATATGGCCAGATATTTGAGCAATTTTTTAAGAAAAAGTGGGCATGAAAGAAGAGTAGGAAAAAGTTCAAACAGGGCACTGAAGGGGCAGCGACGCTGGTGGTGCAACGGTAGTGTGTTTAGGCAGTTTTTCGGCTATTTTAGTATAAAAATCGTCAAAAACTGAGCTGAGTTGAGGCAACAAAAGCCACCTGAAGCTGGCGGTTTGGTGGCCCCAGTAGTGGTTCTAGGTGGCCGGTAGTGGTGCTGTCTCTCCCGGGCTGTTTTGATCATATTATGATATATTTGAAAACTGTAATGTGATATGTCTGTCATAGAATATCAGGGAAACTTGATGCAATCGGGATACAAGAAACAAACTTAAAAGAGAATTGATGCAACTTATCTTCAACAAGAGTTTGAAACTCACGAGGGTTTCTATTCGATTATAAAACTAGAATACATGCATATCATGTTTATATATATATATATATTTGAACTGCGTGAATTATTGCATATTTATTTTATATTTATCCTAATTATTTAATTAATTTAGAAATTCGGTTTTAATTAAAATATTTTGTAATAACAAATAAAATTAAGTTTTTTTAATTAATTAATTTTAATTAAATGAATTTTTTTTAGATATTTTATTTTTTAAAAAATATCACGTTTAAGATAATTTTTCATAAAATCAGATATCTTGAAAAAACGTGAGAATTAATTCTAAATTTTAAATTAATTAAATGTAAAAATATTCAATCAAAATAAATTAATATTTTTCAAAAAATATGAAATAAAAAATAAAATAAATGAATGACTTTAATCAGTACTTTTGCTAAAAAATTGAAGAAAAAACTTTGTATTTATTAAATTTTATTTGTTACGCATTTAAACACGAAAAAATAGTTTGATAAGTCGAAATTTTTAAAATCGTATACATAAAAAAATGTTTGATTATTTAATATCGTATGTTTTTTGAAATTAATAAATTTATTTTAATTAAACGAAATTTTATAATTCTCAAAAATATTTTAAAAATCTAAGTGGGAGAATAAATTTATTCACAGATAAATCCTATGGTCTCCATTACCAGTTTATAGGCGATGCAACTAAACTCTGCTGTTGGCAGTAAGAGCTTTCTCTCCATCGGACAGATTAATTGCAGTATTACCAGTACAAATCTCTTTTAGGGATAGTTCTGGATAATTGTTTGTGTGGATCACTTCTCCATCTAAAGGGTTTATTGTGAAGCGATTGATTTGAGATTAGGTGATGGTTAACACTTGCTGTATATAATAATATTCTCTCAATCTGAATCACTACTTTATATATTAGACCGAAACTATGTTAGCTATTTAATTTTACTTAGTAGGGCAAGTTGTCTAGATAGTAAAATTAATAGGGATTGGCCTGTCTGGTCATACAATGGATAGTAGACGTTCTCCCATTGAGGCATGCTATTTTCAAGGTTCCAAGCTGCTGGAAAATTTCTTTTAAAATGGTAGAGGGAGCCAAATTAAAATAAATTCAAATTTTTGCTCATCATAAATAATGGTATTTTAATTATGTGATTCTCAAGATTAAAATGACTTTCAACCCACTCACTTCAATACTCAAAGAAAATAAATTTACGGGACCAAATTATGTTAACTAGAAACGAAACTTGAACATTGTCTTAACTACCGAGGATTACAAGTTGTATTAACTGAGATATGTCTACCTGTACCTGATGTGGGGGTGACTAAATAGTAAACCCAGACCCATCAGAAGTAG
The DNA here is from genome assembly GCA_034768845.1 of Heliamphora exappendiculata. Classification (NCBI taxonomy): domain Eukaryota; kingdom Viridiplantae; phylum Streptophyta; class Magnoliopsida; order Ericales; family Sarraceniaceae; genus Heliamphora; species Heliamphora exappendiculata. The sequence goes on along the minus strand of JAOTRH010000010.1, from coordinate 15,095,284 downwards.
AAAAAAGTTGATTAGATGGCTCACTGTTACATTTTAGCTTCAATGTTAAATGTTTTGCAGCATTAGTATCAGTCTATGGCCAGTGCCTATGACATGATTATGAACCTCAAAGTAATGTTTGGAGATCAAAGTCATGTTGCTAGGCAAGTGGCCATGAATTCTCTAATGAATACAAACATGGCTAAAGGTATCTCAGTTAAGGATCATGTTCTGAAGATAATCAATCTTCTGAATGAACTAGAGATCCTTGGAGCTGAAATTAACGGAAAAACCTAAGTCGATATCATACTCCAGTCACTACTTGAAAGTTTTAAATAATTTTGCCTGAACTACACCATGAACAAGCTTAGCGTTTCATTGGCAGAATTTTTTAAGAAATTTTAAGCAACCGATGGTGTTCTTAGGAAGCCAGGTTATATGTATATGGCTGAGAATGATTCTTCATCTAAGCCAAAAGATAAGAAGAAAAAAAATATTTAGACACAGGGAGGCACAGCTCCAAAAGCAGTTAAGGGACCAAAAGCTAGTGTGAAGAAGCCAAGAGGAAGTGCTATCACTGTAACTAATTTAGGCATTAGAAAAAGCAGTATCCGATTTTTCTCAGTAAGCAGAACAAACTAGGTAACTTCTGTTTAATGGTAGTTGAAACATGTTTAGCGGTGTTATTTACTGGTACCTGGTGTATAGATAGGGGACTCACTAATCATGTCTACAATTCTTTGTAATGGTTCTAGGAAACCAAGCAGCTTAGTGATAGAAAAATATACCTGCACATGGACAATAATACAAGTGTGGCAGCAGTTGCAATAAGAGATGTCACTCTCAGTTTTAGTAGAGATAAGATACTTCTTTTGAAAGATTGTCTTTATGTACCTTTAATTAGAAAAAATTTAATTTCAATCTTGAGCTTAATAAAAAAAATATTTTTTTCATTTTAGTGACTCTGTGGTTGTGAAGAAAAATAAATATTTTATTTGTTCTGATACATTGGTGGATGATCTTTATGTTGTATCTCCTATCTCTTTTACATTGCAACTAATTGAAATGAATATCACATCTATATTACTATATAAGAGAAAATATTCTTCTTTAATGAACCAAACGTTTCTTTAATAATTACGCTTGGGTCATATTAATCTAAAAAGAATAAACAGACTGTTAGTAGATGGACTTTTGAGTTCACTAGAAGTGGAGACACTTCCAATCTGTGAATCTTGCTTAGTAGGGAAGATGACTAAGAGGTTCTTTTCGGCTAAAGACTATAGAGGTAAAGAATCGTTAAAGCTGGTTCATTCTGATGTGTGTGATCTTATGACAATTCGAGCTAGAGGTAGCTTTGAGTACTTCATCAGTTTCATTGATGACTACTTAAGGTATGGATACATTTACCTGATGCACTATAAATCTGAATGCTTTGAGAAATTCAAAGAATTCAAGATGGAGGCGGAAAAATATCTGGATAAAAGTATCAAATAACTATGATCTGACTATGGTGGAGAATACCTCTTTAGAGAGTTTAAAGATTACCTATCATAAGAAGGCATTACATCCTAATTGACTGCACCTGACAAATCGCAGCAGAATAGTGTAGTAGAAAAAAAGAATAAGACTCTTATCGAGATGGTAAGGCCCATGATGAGTTATTCTGTCACGCCTCGACTCCCGAGTCACGTGAACTCCACTTGATAACCCAACATTAAAGAATCACTGAGGGGACTCCTTTATATACAACTCTATTTATGGTTAAAACCTTCTAATACTTGGATATAATTGGTTTTAAAAGAAG
>JAOTRH010000010.1:15055718-15085788 GCA_034768845.1 Heliamphora exappendiculata | reverse complement strand
CAATGGAACCCAACACAAAATTACAACCTGCTAAGACTGAAAGTGTAGTGAACAAGGAACGATATCAACGACTTGTTAGAAGGTTGATTTATTTGTCTCATACACGACCAGATATAGCATTTTTTGTAAGTATGGTTAGTCAATTCATGCATTTGCCTGGACCAGATCATTTTGAAAATTTACAGAATTCTGAGATATTTAAAGGGGACCCCTGGAAAAGGTTTACTTTTTAAAAAACGTGGACATCTACAAATTGAAATCTACACCGATGCAGACTGAACTGGAAGTATAACAGATAGAAGATCAACATCTGAATACTACACCTTTTGTTGGAGGAAACCTTGTTATTTGGCGAAGTAAAAAAACAAAATGTGGTTGCTAGAAGTAGTGCAGAAGTTGAATTTAGAGCAGTAGCTCATGGTATTTGTGAAATTATGTGGATTAAAATAATGTTAGAAGAGTTGAAGGTTTCAGATTCGCTGCCTATAAAGTTATACTGCGATAACAAGGCAGCAATTTCAATCGTCCACAATCTGGTCCTTCATAACAGAATAAAGCATGTAGAAGTGGATAAACACTTTATTAAGGAAAAACTTGACAGTGGGCTGATTTGTATGCCATATATCCCAACTAGTGAACAGATTGCTGATGTATTTACTAAGGGGCTGCACAAGAAGCAATTTGATGTTTTGATGGGCAAGCTGACTATGGAAGATATCTTTAAGCCAGTTTAAAGGGGAGTGTTGAAAAATTATGAAGATATTCAGCAGTAATTACCAAGATTGTATAGCTGTAAATTAGGCAAGATTGTATGCCTGTAAATTAGGCAGTAATTAGTCAATGATTATAAATTAGGAATGTATCCTTATTAGGTAAACTAATTAGTAATTCTTTGCTTAGTTTAGAACTCTTGTAATTTCTATAAGTAGGGATTAGTCTAAGTCAGAATTATTATTCAATGAATGATAAAATCATTCCCAAACTATTCCCTATGTTTACAGTTAGCTGAGGCATATTCACATTCTGGTTGAATTTGAAAAATTTACTCCAAAGCAGGCAGAAGCCGTGGCCCAAACAAGTCTGGGGTTAAAATAGTTTTTTTGGATAGACTTGCTTTCAGGTGTTATTTATTCACTTAAAAAGGGTTTCGAATCAAGAAGAGCTCAATCCGAGTAACTTTAACTTTCAAAAAAAAAAAAATCTGTAAAGTTAGCAAAATGAGTTTTGCACTTACCCACCACACAATACTTAACCATCAAAATATCATCTTACACAAGTAAACCTAAATTGACCTTATGACAAGGCCATCAAAGATACTACATCACTCAGTTTAAATTACAACAAAGATATTGTTTGAATTTAAAACATAATCTAATCAAGGATTTTCATGGATCATCTTCTTACATGTTAGCTCTACGAATATTCCCATAGTCACCTTACAACATTTATCCACATAGGGAGAGCACAATGCCTGCAAAGATTTGCTAACAAATAAAAACCTGAATGTTATCATATCACGGCATAATATAAACTTCAATATAAGCCTTACAATTTCAAGAAAACTTTGCTTCACAAGATCTCTTTCTTGATGTACTTGAAATCTCATTTTCAAGTTCCAAAGTCTCAAACCAGTTCAAAAATCAATATTTTACCTCTTGGATGCCTTAAGCATTTTCATCATCATAATTCACCCTCTAAGTTACTAATCTATGACACCCTCGCACAAGTTCACTGGCTTCCACCAAAACGCATCTCGTACTCAATCCTTATTCACCAAGACCGTACCAACTAAAAAATCATTTTCAAGTTCCAAATCCAGCATTTTTCAAAGTTTCAAGAACACACTTTTAAAAGTAATTTTTGCAGCTCTCAAAGATACTTTTCATGCACTTTAAAACGTAAGACAAAGATGGACAAGATATGTAGAGATCATCAAGAGTACATAACCAAGAATTGTATACAGAGATAAGCCTGAAAATAATTTCCAAAAGACTAGCATGTTACATCACATAACATATTACAGAGATTATCTAAACTAGTAAATCCCTACCTCAATACTTGAAACTATAAGATGACAAAGATGAGTGAAATTTTCAAGTATGTGCCACATGAGCTCCTAGTCCACTGACAAGTCTTCAAGATTCAAAGTATACTCCTTAACTATAGTGGGAAAAGAAAAGAATAAGAGGGCTAAGGCTTGAAGTACACTAGGAGCAAGAGAGGCAAAGCACCAACACAGATTTTTTTATTTTTTATTTTTTTGACATCATGTCCCCTAATGGTTGGCTATACATGGGTATATAGGAAAGACTTAATCCTGTATTGAGAACACATCACTTAAGCATTAATCCAAGGGCCAAGGCTCATTCTTCCATCTTTGGTTGATTTTGATTTTAAGAATTTTACCTTATCAAGAGTGGACATGTGTCACCTTTTTTTATGGCCAAAGATTCATTGAGTTATAATTGAAGGGCTTTAGTTCACTTAGTTGGTTCCATGCTGAGACTTGGTTACTTTCAAACTAAAGAAAGGGTAGTTTAGTTTAATTTAAACCCAGTTAGAAATGTATACTTATTCTCTTACATATTTATATATATGAAAGACATGATGAATAGACTTATTATTTGAATCTATAATTAATGAATTTACTCTTTCAGTTAGTCACTCATTTGAAAGTCCACCCTTTTATCCAATGATTCAACTTGAGTCTATGTCCAACGGTATGATATAACTGATTTGTGTAGAGAAAGTCGGGAAGATTAATATATATATATATATATATATATTCCACCTAGGAAGACATGAGTATATTTTTATCGAAAGGGGAGGGGTGGGAGTTGGTTCAAATCCCCAATATCCGTAGCCAAGGTACAATCAAATGAGCCAAAGGTACAAAAATATAAAGCGTTAAGAGTTGTCTAGATAATGTGTGTAATTATATCAATATTTTGTCGAACTTATTTAAAATGTTAAATTATACATGTGAAATAATAAATTTATTGTAAATGCAATAAACTAGGGTAAGCCATTTTACTTGTAATTACATAGTTTTTTTTATGTCTCAAATCAAATTAATCATAAGGAAAAGATGGAGAATAAACTTATAGAAAATACAATAAACTAGGGTAAGCTATCTTACTTGTAATTACACAATTTCTTTCATGTCTCAAATTAATCATAAGGGAAAGATGGGAAAGGGGTGACCGGTCTTGTGAGAGTTGGTTTGGCTTTTAATCTCCTTTGGGTCAATAAAGTTGAGTTATTATAAGTCACCTACATCAAGTTTCATTAATGTGTCACGAAGGTACTTTCACTAAAACTCAAGGTACATGCAAGGAACAAAATTTTTATTTGTTTCTATTGAAATGGACGAAATGCTTTGTTTCTTTAAGCGACCGAAACGAAACATTAGTAGAATAAGAAAATTCTAGTATTTCTTTCCAACCACATAAGAACATAACGGCACACAAAAAGATTGTGCAATATGCTTAAATAAGTTTTATTAAAAAGAATTTAAAAATTTGCACTTATGTTTTTGTATTTTCTTTAGAAAATTATAGATAATTGTATTTTTTCTATATTAAAAATAATATAGTAGTATTAGCATTGTCTAAGTAAACTTTTACACCTTAATTTTGTTGGGTTCTTACACATGTTTAGAATTATTTACAGTTTTATTCAATAAAATTAAGTTAGTGATTATACAAAAACTATTCATAAAAATATTGATTTTTATGATTTGGCACTTGTTCTTCTACGTGAATAATTACAAAAATCTCTATATATTGCCAACATTTCTAATTTTGTTGCTTTTAGAAATGTTTCCATTTCCATGTTAATCGAAACAATACCCTGAAACGAAACTTTGATATTTGGGTACATGCTTCTTGTGCACAAGTATTGTTGAGAATTTGGTGTCCCTCACAACACTTTTGATATGACATTTGTCCTATGTGACATATTTAAAGGCTAAGATTTGTGTGGTCTAAGGGCTAAAATTGAATTTATATTTTGTCTCATTTCTACTTTTTTCCTCTCTCTCACATCTCACAAATCAACTCTTCTTTCCCTTAATTTCAAATTTAACTTTTCTCTCTTTCTTTATTTCAAAGCTAATTTTTCTCTCCCTCTCATCAAAAAGTAGCAAAAACTAAGGCATAAAAAATACATTTTAATATATCTTCCTATATATTGCCAAAAATAGTAACTATATATATATTTCGTTATTTTTGGTTGAAATTAAAAGTAAGCCTAATTACAATCCTTAATTGAGGAGATTGTTTATTATTTAAAATTAATTTTATAAAATTAAATTATGTTCAAAGTGCCTTTAGGCACAAGTAATTGTTAGTATGCATATATATGATGGCAACATTAAATAATGAGTGATGGAGAAATGATGGATATAGTACATCACATGATACACTGTTATTTTCTTGTAAAGATAAAAGTCTTAAGAAAATACTCTTTTATCCACTAGGTAATATGAAGTAAAGCTACCTTTTCAATTTTTTAGAAATAAAGTAAAATTCTTGTATATAACTGTAATTCTAACCATATGATATTATTCTTTTAATAATAGATAGAAGTTAATCAAGTGTATATTTACTGTGATGTTTCAAATTTCGGAGACATCATTTAGGAAAAGAACTTAGTCTTTACTTTCAACATCCGAAAATTGCATATACCTTTTTTAAAAGTAACTGATATCATTTGAACACAAAGGATTTGGAACATATATACAATTTCACTAAAAACCACTAATATCCAAAAGTGTATTATTACGGTACTACTAAAAAACAAATTTTTCAAAGGATCTAGGGTTGTGCTAGCTAGGGCTCCACTTCGTCCTCCACTATCGCCTCTCCCTCGACCTCGTCTTCATCTGGCATAAAACACCATGAGCTGTGAAGCCCAATAGAAAAAACCAACAATACCCTAGCCTTTTACCCTCAAGCCACAAATTGAACCATATTATAAATAAGGACAAAAGCATGGAAACCAACAGCATAATAAGGAAGACTATTTCGAACTTTGTTTCATTTCAACATGCAATAATTGTTTTTAGGGTCTCACACAAGAAAACCCGTTCGATCCCAATTTAGTTTGCTATATTATTTTGTTTACTCACATGGTATCATGCCCTTCCCATGCACTATGTTTCCATATACTATGTTCCCATACATCATACGCACCATTTCTGGGTACACGACTCAAGAAGTGACACGGTTCATGACATAACACGGCTCATGACATAACACCGCTCAAGACGAACATGGACTCAACCACCCACTCCAAAAATCACCACTCATATTCTTCACAAGGTATTACGACATTCCCATTCACTATGTTCCCATATACTATGGTCCCATATACTGTCCCCATAGATCAAGTTCCCATACACACCCTTTCTATGTACACGGCTTGAGATGACACAGCTCTAGACATAGCACAGATTAAGACATAGCATGGCTCAAGACGTATATGAATGCATCCGCCCTATGGCAAAACCTGATTTTTCAAAATATTGTTCATGGTTCGCGTCGTTTGTGATATCGAAACGAGTATAGATACAAAGTAATCCACAAGACATATTAACCTGTCAAACACATAACAAGGAGCTAGTAACCACATGAATAAGCTATTACTAGGAAACTTAAAGTTTAGTAACATAAGTAGGAACTACTATGACTTTAATTTCTAAGAACGAAAATTCAGATTCGTTTTATTTTCAAGAAAAATCTGTGAAAATTACTTATGCTACTCTAAAACTTACGAATTTTGGCGGGGTGATAGATGAGCATCTTAGGAAACATTTTCATGAACAAAGCATTTCCAGAATCTGTTCCTAAAGGGGGTAAAAGGCTGCTGAAACAGAACTAGTACCAAAAAAAGCACTGTTTCTTAAAAACAAGTATCACAAAAATCTACCCCAACCGATTTGCTCCAAATAAATTGTTAGATTGTTAGATAATTACCTATGTATGTTAGGGTTATTTTATAATTAATTTGGTGTCTCTTATATAAATACTGGTGTGGTGTAGAGGTGAAGTCAAGCCTCATTATTGTTTTAATATTGTTCTCTCTGTCTTTCTCTCTTCTTCTTTCTCTCCTCCTTTAATCTTAAATCACTACTTCACTATTCAACTTGATATCAGAGCATTCCGATCCAACCTTCTTCTTTCGTTTCCTTAGTATGTCAAAATTCGTGATTTAAAAAAAAAAAACATTTCTTCCTAGATTATCGACTAGTCCCGATCTATACTTCCATGATTTTCCCACTTTTTTTCTTGATTGCTTGATATTTTTTTCGAATTATTTTTTTTATTTTCGATGCCAATGGCGTGCTCTTCGCGGATTGCGATTTGGAGCCTCCGATCTGGTCTTTTGTTGTTGGAATCTCTCCCATGGATGTCGAAATCATCCCTACTGGTCCTCTAGGGCATTGATTTGTTGGTTTGAACACTCTTCACAAGGATTCGAAACTCAATCATGTTTGCGGCAGTAACCCTAGGCACCGATTTCGCTGTTTTTGGTCGCTACTTGGCTTTTTGGTCGTGATGTGTGTCGATTTCCCCTCAGATGGTTGTTTCGGTCCTCATAGACTTGATTTGAACCTTATTTCTGCTGATTCGACTTGAATCGCTGGTTTATTTGGTCGCCGACTGCTCTTACTTTAGATTTGGTTGCTCGATTTGCTTTAGATTTGGTTGGTCGACTTGGATTTCAGTTTGATTGTGGAAATTAATTTGATGTTCCGTCCGATTTGGGGATTTTCAGTTCGATTTGGGGATTTTCGTTTGATTTGGGGATTAATTTGATTTTGCCCCAATTTGTTCACGCACCCGCGACTGTTGGTTTGCTCTTTGGATTTGGCCTCTTCTCCTCTGCTTGGTTTACTATGGCTAAAGTCAAGAGTTCTCTTGCTGATCTCCATATTTAGCTTAGCGAGATTGTTCGGATCTTGGGTGAGGTTCTCCCACCCTCTTTTATTACTACCTTAGCTAATTCAGGTAATATTACATGTGCGACTCTTATTTCTCCATCTTGGGATCATTAATTCCGACACTAGTTCTCGTATGCTTGGTAATTCCTATATTTTCTCTCATTTGACTTCTATTAAGCATCATATAGTCTTAGCTCATGGCTCTTCTCGCCTAGTTCACGAGCAAGGTATCCTTCATCCCTCTCTCTCTTTGACTTTACTTTTTAGTTTTTATATTCCTGATTTTCTTTTTAACTTATTTTCGGTTAGTCACTTTACTAAATCTATGCATTGCTCTATAACCTTTTTTTTCACTTTTTGTGTCTTTCAGGATCCCAAAACTAAGAAGATGATTGCTTCGGGGTATGAGAAGAACGAACTCTATTATCTTGACCTTGATTCCGATTATCCTTTTCAGTCTTCATCTGCCTTAAGTGCTACCATTTCATTTTTTCAGTGGCACTTTCGCTTAAGCATTACCGTAGTTCCTTTCCCAGTCGTAACCATTCTCGTCAATTCGAGTCCTTCGATGTTGTCCATGCAGACATCTGGGGTTCTTCTCAAACTCCAAGTGCTAGTGGATATTCTTATTTTGTTATCTATGTTGATGACTACTCTCGTATGACTTGACTTTTTTTGTTGAAATACCGGTCTGAATTGCCTCATGCTCTCTTTACATTTTATAATAAATTTTTTACTCAATTTGGCAAGCGCATCAAAGTTATTTGATCTGATAATGCGTTAGAATATATGCAGTTTACTGTTGCTTCCTTTTATGTCAATCGTGGTATTTTTCATCAGATGACTTGTGCTCACACGTCACAACAAAATGGCGTTACTGAACGTAAGCACCATCATCTGCTAGATGCTGCTCGGACTTTATTGTTTCCTGCACACGTTCCAAAACACTTTTGGAGTGACGTTATCCTTATTGCTTGTTATTTGAATAATAGCATGCCTTCTATTGTTCTCGATCGTAAGTCTCCTTTTTCATTGTTATATCCTAACTCGCCACCTTTCTCACTCACTCTTCGTGTTTTTGGTTGTACTACTTTTGTGCATGTTCTTGATCCTGGTAATAATAAGTTATCCCCTCGCGTACGTAATTTCTTTCTTGGATACTCTCGTACTCAAAAAGGTTATCGTTGTTATCATCTAGAGTTTCGCCGATACTTCGTGAGTGCTGATGTGACCTTCGAGTCCCCTCCCTTCTTCACTCCCTCCGGTAACCAACTTTCTTTTGATCTCATCTGTTGTCGTGAAGGGGAGTCTTTCTCTTCTTCTACTCTTTCCCTACCTCTCCCTGTGGCAACATCTTCTCCCTCTAATCCACCTTTACAGGTTTATCAGCACTCTCAAGATAGGTCCGTCATCTCATATGGCCCGAATTCTTCGCCTTCTCCAGTCGAGGTTCCTATCACCTCCGCTTCAAGTCCCGATGACTTACCGATCGCTTTGCGCCTAGGTAAACGTACATGCACCCAACATCTTATTGCTTACTTTGTCTTATGATCGCTTGTTATTTTGTCTTCATTCTTTTACCTCTACTTTTTCGTCCGTTTCTATTCTTCTTACAAGCAGGCTGTGTTTATGTTTGGCTGGAAACTTGCTATAAATGAGGAAATGCATGCACTTTATAAGAATCAAGTTTGAGAGCTTACTACTCTTCCACCTGAGAAGCAAACGGCGGGATGTCATTGGGTCTATATAGTAAAGTACCTTCCGGATGGTTCTGTTGAGCGTCTTAAGGCGCATTTAGTTGCTAAGGGCTATACTCAAACTTATTGCATTAATTACTTGGAGACCTTTTCTCCAGTGGCTCACCTTAACTCTGTCCGAATTTTCTTTCTATTGTTGTTACTCTTGGCCGTTATATCAACTTGACATTAATAATGTCTTTCTTCATCGTGATTTTCAAGAGGAGGTCTATATGAATTAGCCTCCTGGCTATGTTGTGCCTGGCATTGAGCATCTTTTTTATCACTTGCGTAAGACTCTATATGGTCTTAAGCAATCTTCTCGTGCCTGGCTTGATCGCTTCAGTTCTGTTGTCATTGCATACAGTTTTCTGCGTTTCACATCTGATTATTCAGTTTTTGTTCATTACTCTTTTGCTGGTACTATTGTGCTGATCGTTTATGTTGATGATATCATTATTTCTGGTGATGATTCTATTGGTATAACTGCTTTAAAATGACATTTGGCTCATCATTTTCATACCAAGAACTTAGGCGTTCTCCGTTACTTTATTATGATTGAGGTTGCTCGTTCTTCTCGAGGGATCTCTTTATCCCAATGTAAGTATACTCTTGATCTTCTCTTTGAAACTGGATTGCTTGGTGCTCGCCCTGTTGATACCCCTATAGATTCTACTGTTAAGCTCGATGCTGAACATGAACAACCCTTTCTAGACGTTGGTCATTATTAGTGGCTTGTTGGGAAATTAATTTACCTCATGGCCACCCGTCCTGATATCACATATGCTGTTGGTGTTAGCCAGTTTTCGTATGCTCCTCGTCAGCCACACTTTGATGATGTTTGTCCTATCCATAACTACTTGAAACGTGCCCCAAGTCGTGGATTGTTATATCATCAATTTGATCATTTGTCTGTGATTGGCTTTAGTGATGTTGATTGTGTTGGTAGTCGTTTTGATAGGCGGTCCACCTCTGCTTATTGTACCTTTGTTGGCAGTAATCTTGTCACTTGACGTAGTAAGAAATAGACTGTTGTTGCCCGTTCCAGTGCTGAAGCAGAGTATCGTGCCATGGCCCATACTGTGTCTGAAATGTTGTGGGTTTGTTCTCTTCTTTATGAATTCGGCATCTCGTTTTCTCGTCCTATGGAGATATTTTGTGATAATCAAGTGGCCATATTTATTACTAATAACCCGGTGTTCCATGAGTGCAGTAAACATATTGAGGTTGACTGCCACTTTATTTGGGATTTGATGATGACGAATCAAATTATCACTCTATATGTTCGCTCAGAAAATTAATTAGGTGATATTCTTACAAATCGCTAGCTGCGTCTGGTTTCTAGTGACTTCTTTCAAAGCTGGTAATGTTCGATCTCTATGCTCCAGCTTGAGGGGGAGTGTTAGATTGTTAGATAATTATTTATGTATGTTATGGCCATTTTATAATTAGTTTGGTGTCTCTTATATAAATACTGGTGTAGTGTAGAGATGGAGCCAAGGCTCATTATTTTTCTAATAATATTCTCTCTGTTTTTCTTCCTTTTTCTTTCTCTCCTCCTTTAACCTTAAATCATACTTTACTATTCAACTTAAATTTATATGAAAGTTAAATCATAGATCTAGCTCTGGACATAACATTTGCACTAAGGAAATTTTTCTATAATTTTCTAAAATTCAGGAAAGTGGGCTATTTTCTGTCAACTTTAGGACAAAATTGTAGGCTTTGTTTGAGTGGCCAAAATGCATTTTTAGGTTCTACCAAAAATCACACATGTTAATAACATCCTAAGGAACCCCCCACAAAAATGGTTTTTCATTTAGGCTTTTGTTTGGTTTTCCAGAAAATTCGGACATAGGTTGAACATAGGATTTTCCTTCCATTTTCAAACCGTCAAATATGGATTCCATTTTCCCTAATTGAAAACCATGGGTCCAATCCACCAAACACATTATGTACATGGAAGTTAAATCTAAGAACTCAAATATCACCTTAATAAGCTCATGGAGAAATAATGAACAACATAAGTTTTATACATATAGTTTCGGTAAAGAGTTTTCATGCTTTCTTTTCAACAAGGAAGAATGTTTTTATTTCATTTCTTAGGGTCTTGAAGATGACCATTTCTAAAATGTGTAAAAGAGGAAGAAATGTTAGGGATTAGAGATGTTTCTTACTTGGTTATCTTGAGATATGATTGTAGGACTTGAACTTCAGGAATTTTCCTCCACTACTTCTTCTTCTTCTTCTTCTTCTTCTTCTTTTTCTCTCCCTCTCTCTCTTGATGCCGAGTTGGTGTGTGGCGAAGGGAGGGAAAGGCCCCAATTTTAGAGCCTAATTTGACTTGAGGGAGTTGGGAAAATTTGGCAATGGGAGATGTATCTTGATGAAGTTAGTGTTAGTGTTAGTTTTATTTATTTATTTATTATTATTATTATTATTATTATTATTATGTGTGTGTATTGATGCTATGGTGTTCCCTATTTTTATTATAAATAATAGTGTGCGCTTACTCAGTTGGTAGGACTTCTCATTCTTCTCTTCTCTATTTCACTTAACATGGTATTAGAGCCACCTATGAAACCCTAGCCTCCACTGCTGCCACCATCAAACCCTAGCCTCCACCATCCCAAAACCCTAGCCACACCTCCGAAACCCTTCCACCCTTCTGCCGACCCTCTCTCCCTGTCGCCAACCCCCGAAACCCTCTCAGACCTTCCGTCGACCCTCTCTCTCTCTCTCTCCCTCGCCGCACCTCTCTTTCCATCTCGCCGACCCTCTCTCTCCCTGTCCGGCCCTCTGTCTCTCTCCCCACACCTCTCTTTGTCTCTTTTTCTCTCGACTGCAATCCTAGAAACGCTAGCCCCTCTAGGTGATCTTATACTAGCCAACTGACAAGTGTAAGGTTCTCCCGCCTCTCTGGTTCACCTTTTATTGGTCTGACAGCACTAAAGGAGGATTCTAGCTGCTGTTTTGAGGGTCTAGAGGCTACCACAGTTTGTTTGAGTCTATGGGGATGGTTTGAAAGTATGTTTAGTGGTTCATTTATGATTGATTAGAGTTGTGGTTGGGTTCTATTGCGTGTTGGTGTGATTGTTCGTGGTTTCTTGAGATTGATAGATTGTGATGTTGACGGAGAGTTCTACAAGAATTGCTGACTTTCAAAAGAGTACTGATAAACAAGGAACTGATAGACAAGGAATAACTGATGTATTTTCGTCATCCACACATTAGTGGATTCGAAATTGACTGGACCATAAACATGTGTTATGGAAAAAGAAGGTAGTGCAAATAATTGAAGGTATGAAAAAAGAGGATCATTTGTTCGAAGATTCTCCTCAGAAGGGATCTGATGAGTACAAAAGATGGAAGCGTGATGAAGCATGATTGGTCAGTAAGATATTGAATTCAATTGAGTCTTTTGTTGGGGTTTTGGTGGCTAATGCCACAATTATTCGTGAGGTGTGGACGATACTCGAGGAGATATTTGCTTTGACTAATGATTTATGCAGGTTATACAATGTAATGCGGAGTATCTTCAGAGTACAACAGGGAGAACGACTTTTCTCAGAATATTTCACGGAGTTCAAGGTGTTAGTAGATGAGTATGATCGGTTGGTACCGTTTACCAATCGATATGAGGTTTTCAGAGAGCAGATGATGCAGTTCTTGGTTGTTTGTTTTTTAGCTGGAGTGAACCAGCAGTTTGACTCAGCACGTTTTCAGGTCTTGGCTGGATCCGATATTCCTTCTTTATCTGAGGTCTTCAAGAGGACGAGTGGAGTAGTTAGTAACGAAGAGCCTCGTATTGCGGCTGCTAATCAGGGTGATCATACAGCCCTGGATGTATCTCGTGGAGGAGGTAGAGGTGGATTTAGAGGTAGAGGTCATGATGGGGCCGTGGTGATGGAGGGCGAGGTAGAGGTCGAGGTGGACGTGACACCAGGACTTGCTACTACTGTGGAGAACAGTGACATCTGCAGAACTCATGTTGGAAGTTACAGGGGCATCCTATATCTTCTGTGGCTAATGCAGTTGCCAATTATAATGCTCCTCTCTCTTCCTCTGAGAGGAGGACTATAGATATTACCTAGGAGGATTATGATCAGTTCATACAGATGGGAATTGGAAGCATAGCTGATGCCCCTTCAGCTACAGTTGCAGATAACCCAGCAGTGTGTCTGGCCACTCCCAGATCTTGGGTGATAGACTTGGGTGCATCTGCACATATAACCCACTCCACAGATACTTTTTTGTCTTATCAGTTGACCCCGGGACATAATGGGGTTATTGTCGCCAATGGAGGAACCCTGGAGGTGAAGGGACATGGAGTAGCTGTTTTATCTCCATTGATTCCACTTTCTGATGTTTTACACACTCCTGCTAATTTCTTTAATCTTCCATATGTGAGTCGTATTACAAAGGATTTGAACTGCTCAGTAACATTCTTTCCTGATCATTGTGTTTTTTAGGATCTAGTTTTGAGGAATATTATCAGTAGAGGATGGGTGATAAGTGGCCTATATGTGTTGGATAAGATTGCGGCAGTTGCATGTTCTGGAAGATCGTACCAGATTCTGGATATACATTGTCGGTTGAGCCATCCCTCATTGGCAAGTCTGAAGAATCTATGTCCCAGATTGAGTCGGGTCACGCAGTTAGAGTGTGAGTCAGGTCGTTTTGTTAAGCACCTGCATGTGCCATGTGTGTCTAGAAATAATAATAGGACAGTGAGTTCTTTTTTTTTAGTTCATTCAGATGTCTGGGGTCCGTGTCTTGTCACTTCTTTGTTTGAATTTAGGTATTTCGTAACTTTTGTTGATGATTACTCTCGGGTTACCTATCTATATCTCATGAAGAAGTGTTCTGAATTATCTACTGTTTTCACTTCGTTTTGTAATGAAGTCCAAACTAAATTTGGCAAAATTATTCAGATACTACATAGTGATAATGTGGGTGAGTACATTTGTGGTGTGTTGGGCACATACCTGAGTGCACATGCGATTATTCACCAGACGCCCTGTGTAGACACCAGAGTAGAATGGAGTGGCTGAGAGGAAGAATAGACATCTTTTGAAAACTGCACGTGCCTTGATGTTCAAGATGAAAGTTCTCAAAGTTTTATGGAGTGAAGTTGTGCTGATCGCATGCTACCTTATTAATTGATTGCCATCATCTGTTTTACGGGGAGCTAAACCTCTGTCAATTTTAGCTCCTCAGCAGGTTCCTTTTTCATTACCCGTCAAGATTTTTGGATGTGTGCTATGTTAGAGATACCAGACAGTGTGTGAGAAAGCTGGATGCTCGAGCACTAAAGTGTACTTTTATGGGATATCCTATGACCCAAAAAGGATATCGTTGTTACAATCCTCAGTTGCGACAGTTTATCGTATGTCGAGATGTGGTGTTTGTTGAGTCCACTGCGTTCTATAGGTCAGCGACTCCACCTTCCTTCACTATTGATGATGGTTTAGATAGTATTCTGCTGCATCATTATTCCACTTATTTACCAGTACCATCTTCTCTAGTTGTTAGTTCTCTAGTTGATATTCCACGGGAGTTTTCTCCTGCTATTTCGGCGTCACCTACGATATCATCATTAGAATCACCAGGCCCCACCACCTCTCCTCTACTTGAGACAGTATCCCCTCAGCTGGATCCGGCTCCTGATCAAGTAAGTGATCCTCCTAGTACTTTACGCAAGTCTTACCGTAGTTGTAGAGATCATCTCTTGTATACTACATCATATCGTGGTTTGCCAGCCACTGTCCAGACGAGTATCACTACACTTGATCAACATTCTTTGCCTTGCTCTATTGCAGATGTTCTTTCTCATCCAGGTTGGTGCATGGCTATGATTGAGGAGATGAATGTTCTTGAGGTTAATCAGACGTGGGACTTGGTGAGTCTTCATCCTGGGCAAGACCGCAATTGGGTGTAGGTGGGTATATGTTGTTAAGCTTCATTCTGATGGCAATCTCGAGCGTCTGAAAGTCCGTCTTGTGGCCATGGGCTATGCTCAGACATATGGCCTTGACTATTTTGATACCTTCTCCCTTGTTGTCAAGATGGCTTCAATTTGTTTATTCTTGTCATTGGCTGCATTACATCAGTGGCCTTTGTATCAACTTGATGTGCAAAATGCATTTTTTTATGGTGATTTGGAGGAAGAAGGTTTATATGGAGCAACTGCCAGGCTTTGTTGCTTAGGGGGGTCTCCTAATTATGTATGTCATTTGAGGCGTTCATTGTATGGCCTGAAGCAGTCTCCTCGAGTTTGGTTTGGCCGCTTTAGCTCAGTAGTACAGGAATTTGGTTTTCGGCAGTCCGCGAAGGATCACACTGTATTCTTTTGGCATACTTTAGCTTGTTGCATCTTTCTTATGCATGTGGATGATATTGTTATCACTGGTAGTGATAGTGGAGGGATTGCTGAGCTTAAGTTGTTTCTGGGCACGAAGTTTCAGACGAAAGACCTTGGTAAATTTCAATATTTTCTTGGCATTGAAGTAATCTGGAATAAGAAAGGGGTGTTTATTTCTCAGAGGAAGTGTATTATTGACATTCTGGAGCGAGCATAGTATATGAATGCCAAAGAAGTGGACTCACCTATGGGTTCTAACGTCAAGCTAGAGTCGAAAGAAGGAGAGATTCTGTTACATCCTGAGTAGTATCGACGTACAGTGGGACAGCTTAATTATTTTACTACCATGACTTGTCCAGGCATTGCTTATTCAGTGAGTGTAGTGAGTCAGTTTATGTCTGATCCTTGTGTTCCCTATTGGAGAGCAATGTTACGTATTCTCAGGTATTTACACAAGAATCTAGGTAAGGGCATCCAATTTTTTGATCATGGGCATATGGAAATAGAAGGATACTCTGATGCTGATTGGGCTGGATGCACATTTGGTAGGAGATCCACATCTAGTTACTCTGTATTTGTTGGTGGGAACCTGATTTCCTAAAAGAGTACGAAGCAAGCTGTTGTATCCAGATCTAACGCTGAGATAAGAGTATTGAGCTATGGCATTAGCCACTGCTGAGATTATGTGGATTCAACAGATTTTGGCAGATTTACACTTTTCTCTTTGAGGTTCTGTCAGACTCTAGGTTGATAATACCTCTGCTATTTATATCGCTACAAATCTAGTATTCCATGAATGGACGAAGCACATTGAGGTTGATTGTCATTTTGTTCGTAAGGAATATCAAAAGGGAGTTGTCACGTTTGGGTCTATTTCTACAGGGGAACAAGTAGCAGACATTTTCACTAAAGCATTTTTGGATTCTCGTGTCTCATATTTGTGTAACAAGCTAAGCATAATTGATATATATTCTCCAGCTTGAGGGGGTGTTAGTATTAGTTTATTATTATTATTATTATTATTATATTATGTATGTATGTGTATTGATGGTATGGTGTTTTCTACTTTTATTATAAATAATAGTGTGTGCCTACTCAGTTGGTAGGGCTTCTTATTCTTTTCTTCTCTATTTCACTTAACAGTTAGGAAGGGAAGATGTAACTTGAGGAGGATGCTGAGTTGGTGTGTGGTGAAGGGAGGGAAAGGCCCCCACTTTTATAGCCTAATTTGACTTGAGGGAGTTAGGAAAGTTTGGCAATGGGAGATGTATCTTGATGAAGTTAGGAAGGGAAGATGTAACTTGAGGAGTACGGAATGGGAGATGTAACTTAGGGAGTTAGGAAGGTTTGTAATGAGAGATGTATTTTGAGGAAGTTAGGAAGAGGAGATGTAACTTGAGGGAATTAGGAAGGGGAGATGTAACATGAGTTTGGAAGGGGGTATGTAACTTGAGAGGGCTTAGAAGGGATGATGGAACTTGAGGGAGTTAGAAAGGGAAGATGTAACTTGAGGAAGTTATGAAGGTTTTGTAAGAAGAATTATAGTGATGGGAGATTTGCTTGACTTGCTAGCTAAGAAATCGCATAATTACATATTTAGATGATTGCCCATGACAATTCCCATCAAGGGTGGTGGGAACACCCTTGGCCGGCCATTCCTTTCTTTCCATTTTATACACACACACACACACACACACACACACACACTCTTAATAGAGATTTCACTAAAGGTTTGTATTTGGGTTAAGAAGAAAATTGGGCTTGGTATTGACCTTATTTGGGCTTTCAAAGGAAAGACATTTGGGCTTGAACAATTTGGGCTTAAAAGAAAAGCTCTTGAGCTTTCATTTGATTTGGGCCTTTGATGATTTTGGGTATTTAATAAACTTTGGCCTTATTTGGTCTTGGGCCTTATTGAACTTGGGCCTTTCATGATTTAGGCCTTTCTTGATTTGATACTATCTTAATTTGGACCTTTCCTTAGTTTAGCCTTTCTTTGATTTGAGCATCTCTTTGAATAGGGCCTTCCTTTGAGTGCTAGCACTTTCAGCTTCTTGGGTTTTGGTCCAACCCGTTATGTTAACAAGAAAACCTATTTCATATATATTTCCTTGCAATGTATTAAAAAAAAAATACATTGATACTAAAATTGTTAATTATTTTGCAGTTGAGAAAATTTTACCAAGCATTGATACTAGAATTCTTGGGACATGATTAACTTGATAATTAGTATATCAATTTACCTTCTTAAAACTAGATGAGATATCATATGTAAAATTTTCTCAACTGCAAAATAATTAACAATGTTTTAAAAAAAAAAAAATTACTGGCCATCATAACTTATGTGGTTACTCAGCCCATGGATACTGAGAAGGACATTGAATAGCCTAAACAACATATTCTACAATTTGGTTAGTTTGGGTGGAAGAAGATTGACCAGCCATAAGAACTAGGTGATGATAATCAATGATGAGGCTGTAACTTTGAGTTTGTAGAGGAGGAATCTCAGGAAACCCATATTGGTAAACAAGATTGAGAAGACTCTTGGAGCATAAGAGAGAGATTGGCCTACGACTCATCAACAAAAGATGTTAAACGGTTGGTTCAAATAAAAGTTGTGTCCCCCCTCCTTATTAGCATAAGAAATTGTTTGGTTTGGCTGAACCAGTAGTGGCTGGGTATTTATCCCATTAGAATTGAATGGACATGGTCATCTTTTTCTAGTTTAGCATGCAATGGGTTGAGTAAGTTCATGAGGTATATTAGAAGGAAAAAAATGTAGAACTATTGAAAGCATTGCCGTCATTTTAAGGAAATAAATGGGGAGGGGTTATGGCAATGTGACAATCTTCACTCCCACATCGGTGGGTTACAAAAATGGTATAATATATAGGCCCCGTTTGGGTGACATTGCTTATGTACTTATAAATTAAAAAATAAGCCACGTCGTTTGGGGAGCCAAATAAGCCAAAAACCAAATAAGCAAATAAGCTCGTTTGGGTAGCTAAATAAATAAATAAGATGGCATATAAGCCAAATAAACTTGTTTGGGTAGCCAAATAAGCAAATAAACTCGTTTGGGTAGCCAAATAAGAAAATGATCAAATAAGCAAATAAGCAAATGTAGCCAAACAAAGTGGCTTAAATGCTTTTTGGCTTATTTGCTAATAAGCAAATAAGCCAATAAGCAAATAAGCAAGGGGTAGCCAAACGGGGCCATAATGAATCACCAATGCGGTGAGCTTAAGGTTTTAGCCTAAGTTGATAGGCCCACTTTAAAGGGTTACTAGAGGTGTTTGGAAAAGCTACTGTTAGTAGCATTTAGCTTCTTGTCATTAATTTTAATTACAAACTACAATCTTTTCCAAACACCCACAACTTCTGCCACAATTTATAACTATTTTTTTTTCTATTTCAGTTACAAGTTACAGTCTTTACAAAATACTCACAACTTTTGCAACAAGCTACAATATATAAGCTACTAGATTCAACAATTCCAAACACCACTACTGAGCCAACGGGTGGTTGCTAGTTACAAGTGGTATCAAAGTTGACCTTTGTCCCTTTGAGGGCTCTATGGCAGTGTGCTAGTGGTAAAGGAATAGAGGCTCAGGGATAGTACCTCGTGCCTGCATATAGGCTGCTTTGTAGTTGTGTGTAATCTGCTATTTCACAGCAGCTAACCAGGGGAAGATGTTGGGTTATCTGGCTCAATGAGAACATTGTGCAGTAAAGTGGAGGAGACTGTGATGCTCCTCAGTTCCACATTGGTGGATTACGAAAATGATAAGTAATATACAATGAATTACTAGTTGATCGTTACTAAATTACTTAAGCTTAACCTTTTGGGCCAATTTGGTTGGCCCACTTTCATAGGGTTTTTGTCCAACATATTGTTATAGAGAAGGGTAGAAAAGGGGTAGGATATGATTGGTTTTTAAAAGGAGAGAATTGATCAGGGGTTAGTCCTACAAATTACTTTCAACTACAAGATTTTAGCCTCTAAATAATTCTCTCCAATTTGGCCTAGTGAACTCCCCTTTCAGATCCTAACTCCCCCTTCAAATCCTCCCTTTGCAATCTCTCCCCATCAAGGAGGGTTCTGGCCTCCTTCTCTACATTCAAACCACGAATGTCGGTAATAACCATAGCCTTTTGAACGTTAAGCTTTCCAATCTCCACAGGATCTCATTTATTTTATTCTGCCTCGAGCAGTTTTAGCTTCTTAACGAGAACAAAGGATATGTCTCACTCCACTGTGAAGCCACTCCACTAGTTTGCAAGTCTATCCCAGAAGCTATCCACCTATAGCCACATATTCACAAATTTAAAAAGAGACTTCCCTTGTTGATTCTCTCCACTATCAAGCATAGTCGGAACACAATATGAGAGGTGTCAAGGCAAAGACATCTAAACCATAGATGAGAATTGCTCCTCCCAATCTATAGAAATTAGAAAGCAATCAATTCGGGACATAGATGGAGGGAGTTGGTTGTTACACCAAGTAAAACCATCCTCGGAGAGGTCCTCCAGCTCCAACTCATCGGTAAAGTAAAGCAAGAGAAAGACCTTATGGCTCTAGAGAGAGAACTACAACCCAATTTCTCATGCGAAAAGCGAACGACATTAAAGTCTTCACCCATACACCAGGGCACGTTCCATCTGAAGGTCACCACACCCAACTCATCCCACAACTCCACCTGTGGCTTGGCTGCAATAAAAAAGTTGCCCTTATTTCAAGTTGAAACTTGACGTGAAGAATGCCTTTCAACAGCACAAGGGAAGGAGGGATCCGAAAGAATAAGTTTCTATTCAACCTCCAACTCCAGGCTTCTCTTTTCCAAAGAATCCTAACATGGTATGCAAGATCAAGAAAGCATGCATCCAAACACTCGCAAATGCCTATAGTATGGTCCCAGTAAGAAGCTTGTGAGGTGTTGTTGCAGCTTCTTCCCTTTCTCTTCCCCCCCAAGGGGAGAGACACTTTAGAAAAAACCACCGGAAAGCATCATCAACGCAAGGAAAAAGGCAAGACAGGAAAAAGAAATCCTCATTTTGCTCTTCCTTAAGCACCACCCTTCTATCCCACATTACTAAGATGCCTATTGTTGTTCCCTCAGTTAACAAAAAACAATAATCCACCAATAAACGATGAGTTGATTCCCAATCTGTTAAAAGAGACTTGACTCCCAATCTCGTAGCATCCGAGTTCAAACCCTTTACTTTCCAATAAACGATGTCGATTCTCATTGGCAAATAAGCGAAGAATCTTTTTTTTTCCCGCTTCCACTCACAGAACCCCTACTCTCTCTCCAGTTGTCATAGTTCACTGAGCTGTGGAGATTCTTCAACTCCCTATCCGAATTCCTTTGACTAGAACTAACCTTTCCAGCACTAGTAAGAATCAGCCCCACTTTTTCTTGCCTGAAGGGCGCGAAAAGGGACATCGCCTCTTCTTTCATGCCATCAAAATAAACACCTAACAATCTACTCACTTCTTTAATGTTATGCAAAATCCAAGTCAAAACCATCTTCGGTTGAGTGCCTTCACCGAGTATTAGGAAATCTCCCAAACTGCCTAAGTTAAACATCCTCTGAGGAGCACAATCCAGCACATCCAACCTAACCACCAATTCACCCGAATCCTGCCAAAAGCCCAAACACCCCTCTACAAGGTCTGCCACTCCAGGCCCCCTAGCCATAATCAAGCTACCTAAGCCCAAATCCCTAACCCTTTCCTCATCTCAACCTCTGTTAGACCTCCTACCTCCCCAACACCATCAAACAACACAAAAATAGGGGTCGGGGTAGGAGAGGAGTCACTAGCAATTGAAGCCAGAGGAGCCTCAACACTAGCCACAAAAAACATTCTTGAGGACCAACAACCGGATCAATCTTACCCCAACAATGAACATTCCT
Organism: Heliamphora exappendiculata; assembly: GCA_034768845.1. Taxonomy (NCBI): domain Eukaryota; kingdom Viridiplantae; phylum Streptophyta; class Magnoliopsida; order Ericales; family Sarraceniaceae; genus Heliamphora; species Heliamphora exappendiculata. Next base: position 15,064,823 of record JAOTRH010000010.1, on the reverse strand, counting down.
CCTACATGACCTAGACGAGAAACAATGAGTTAGCATATGGTTTGAAACTCACTCACATCTCTAATATGAAGGCGATGGGACTCCACTTACTAAAAAAGTGCCTCCCCTTACCGACAACCAAGCCCAAGAAAGTGGCTGGGCTAACTTTGAAATGTTGCCTAAATGCACAAAGGACCAACTGGGCTTGCCTAAACCCATGAATGTGAGATTTGGGCCCCCAAACTCTCGGTCTAGTCCTCGCTCGAATTGAACCAACACTACTCATTCTCATGTTGGTCAGTTTCTTGAATGCCACTTGCACCCCCTCTTCCTTTTGCATGTCCCTGACTGTTGAAGCATGGGTTAGCTTTAATTTGAACTCAGCCTCTCCTGAGAGGTCACGGCTAAGCCTCGATATCATCCCACCACCAACCGCTATGCACATGGTCGCCTCACAGCCTTCACGTGCCGCCATCTTCTCCAGCACCAGAGTTGAACTGGCCACCCCTATTGATGCTGAACAACGCCTGTACTCCACTGACCGCCCCTTCTATACCCATAGCCTACACTCAAACCGGTAAACACCTCACCCCACCTTCGCTGTCGCCAAAATGCCCCTCCCTCCTTCTCTCACTTTAAAACGAGCCCACCTCATGTGACTCCTTGCTCTTATGTTAACATTGATTTCCAAGATCCCTCTACACCGGCCACCAATGGCCTTAAAAACCCTAGCATCTGAGAGGAGTGACGAAAGAGAGACACTTTTGGAGACATAAGTGAATTAAGTTTTGGAGACATAAGTGAATTAAGTTTTTGAGTTGCGGTAAATGTTCAAAACAAGGATTAATGCCTACCTAAATGTATATCTAAGTCCAATAGTTTAATAGTAGGAAATGTTTGAGGTCTACACATTTGGTCATATAAATGGCCCAAACATGCAATCTAAGTAAATATGGATGCAAACCACAATCTCTTAAAGTTCGTGTAATACATGGATGTTAATAAAAACTAATTTATATGATTTAAATGTGTATTATTCCAACAAAACAAGGTTTACAAATGTATTCAATGATAATCAAAGAATTATGTATAGTAAGAATAGGTCAGGAAGGTTCCAAGCTTAGTTGCAGGATCCTCCTATTGGGGGTATGAATCCACTTCCGAATCTCTCTTGCGTTTCAAAATAAGAACCTCGCTCCCGCGCTTCAAAATAAGAATCTCACTCCCATCGAAAAAGAACCTCGCTCCCAGCTAGAATGGAACCTCTCAAATATATAAATCTCCAAAAAAACAATAAAAAAGCTATAAAGTAAGAAAAAATCTATAGAATTCATAAGATTATAGAACAAAATTAACTCAAATGTATTGTAGTACTTTATATTTATGTAATATTTATATATATACAAAAAATAATTTGTGTTTGATACTAATCTGTAATATTTGTTCATATTTTAACATATATTTCCTATTATGTAAAAAAAAATATTTGTTAGGCTATATAAAATATATAAACGCGCTCCTAACCTTAGACTCTTTTATATCCCTCGCTCCCTCACCTCTGATCCCGCTCTCGTTTCTGCCTTGGCCCTAGCTTCGTGCAACTATGGTTCCAAGGTGTGGGGACTGGGAATGTCTTTTTAGTAACCAGATTGAAAGGGTCTTTCTGATAAAGTAGAAAATAAGGTTCAACTGAAGTCATTAAATATTAGAATACAGTAAACAAAAGGTTTAACGGGTTGGATTTTTGACATTGTGAGGGAAAACGCGAGTAAAGCTTGATTCTAGGAGAAGCATGCAAAAAGAAGAAGGTAGTTTTAATTTTTAATTCCAATGAAAAAAATAAGTGGGTCCATTATGCCTTTTTCTGGATATATTTCTCTTATTCTTCTTCTACTTTCTTATGTTCTATCTATTTGATTTGTTTTCTTTAGTCTCGTTTTTATTTTTATTTTTATTTTATATACAACTGTTTTACATATTTAGAATATTGTCATCCAGAAGTCAAACTTGGTGTCTCATGTTAGCAGTTTGACTGGCAGAAATGTGATGAATTTTTTAGTATGTCTTTTGACAAGTAATGAATTTTTTGTTCCTCTGCTGATATTGATTCAGATGTTTTATTTTAAATACTCCCCTTATTTAATTTCATATTTTCATCTCGTTTTTTGTAATATTTCTTTAAGGAAGGTCGCTTCAAAGCAGGATGTAGTGGATGCGCTTGTTGGAGAAGGGTTTTCGAATGATGTGGCACAGGTATATCTCAAAACACAGGATTAATTTACGGGGTTTTCGAAAGATGTGGCACTAGGATATCTCAAAATGCAGGATTAGTTTACATGCTTTTATCAGATTGGTTTACTATCAAGTCTGGATGGTGAAACTTTTAGGCCTCATTTGATTTGCGTGGTAGATGGGATATAAGTGAGTGGGATTGGATAGAATTGGACAATGTATCCTCTGCACTAAATTCTAATGCAATCTTGTTTTTGGTAATAACCTGGATTAAATTCCTGAAAATAAAATCCAATCCTATATGTTGTTTGTTAATCGGATTAATAAGTTGGCATGACACATCATTTCCATTTTTACCATTCACAATCTTTTACATTCTTTTATGTGTTTTGGATTTGAATTTTATATTGATGGTATTATGCATTACTTGGATTTTGTTGATGTGCATGACTTTTCTCTCTTAAATTAGTTATTAATAGTTTGCAATTGACCTCCTCATCCTTTTGATATTTGAATGCTAAATTTTAGAATAATGGTGTCATCTAATGATTCTAACCTAACAGCAACATCATACAGTCAAACTTTTTTTTTTTTTTAAAGTTTTTCGGACTTCATATCATAAATATCACATGTTCTGCATGATCCTTTGTTATGCCAGTTTAAAGCTGTAATGATATAATCATTCTTTTAAAGAATGGGAGTACATTTACATATTTGTATTAATGAACTTAGTTTTTTCTCTTTCAATCTATATTTATTTCATTTTTTGCTGTGATGATCTTATTTTCCTTACTATGGGGATTTTGTTCCCAGTGGGTGGTAACTAACCTTCGACAAAGCAGCCCTTCTCGTTCGTCGCCGTCAAGTTTCTCATGGGTGTTTGACCTCCATGGAATAGCTGAAATGTATCGATCTTATGAAGAAACAAATTTGTGGTATGCATGACTTAAATCATCTTGGATGATGACAACTCAGTTGTTTTTTCCTGTACAAAAAGTATTTCTGAAGTTGCTTGTCTTCAACTCCTCCATGGATAAATTTATTTAGTTGGTGTGCTTTTGCAATTATTCAATAATTTGACGAATGGGACCGGTTCTGACAATTATTTTTTATTTTTTATTTTATAATCTAAATTCCCGTCAACATTTACATATTTCTTACTTAATGTCTTTACATCAATATCCTCAAAATTTTCACAATTCTGAACCAGAAGCCTTACAAGGATTTTTGTGATTCTTTAATTTTTGTATTTTTGTATTTTTGTACTGTTCATTCATTTTTTGGTTCTGGTACATGGAGCTTGTTTATCACTACTTAAATACATCCAGGAAAATAGTGGAAGATGTGCCTCGAGGTGTGCATGTTAATTTTTTGAAAGCAGAAAGGAGCTTGCACAGGTGGGCCCTTGAAGACCTCCAGAGGATTCATGCTGCAGAGGAGCTAGCTGCTGGTGAGGGAGGTGGAGTTGAAATGCACGTCCTTGAAGATGCTGGCCACTGGGTATGTTGCCATCTTTCCCTGTTGTCTCCTACTTGCTTGGAAGAGTATTATAGCTTTCATGTTATGTATCATTAGATCTGTTATATGCATATCTCCTACAGCTGTTGAGTGCACTCATTTGGCTGTTGTAGGTATGCCAAATTATCATACCATTGTATTGAGTAGCCCAAACAGATTGTCCACATCATCCCTTCGCTTAAATCTAATGGTCTGCTTCTTGTAAGAGTAACTTGGTAGGGCTTGAACTTTTTAACTTGGTGGGGGAAATGGGGGCTGTTGAAGCATCTAATAATTCAAAACCAATGAACAAGTGGAGAGGCCACCCACAAAAAAAAAAGAGTGGAGAGGCCTGTATGGCTTAATTGTTCATTAAATTTGCTTGGGTGCTGTTATTTGTAACGATGTGGGAAACACCTTGGGATGTGTTACCAGCATACGGACGTGGAAATATAGGCAAATTAAAAAGACAATTAGAAACATGACAAGGTGCATCTATGACACAAACAAGGGGGAGCCAACTACACAATTGAAACAAAGAGTCTTGTCTAAAATCAACCAGTTACTAAACCATTGAAATGGGATGAGTCTCTTTTTGCTGAAAACCTTTTTATGCATAGCTCTCAATACGGTAAAACATCCAACTCTAAACAAATTGTAAACGAGTGGGAGGCCCATAAGGCTTGTATACTAGTACCAGAGGTGTTATTTTAACAATGTAGGACAAGTTCGCTAAGCTAAGTGCAACAGTGAAATACTATGAAGAGCAGCGTACAATGTCTGAACTAGATCCCTAAGTTTATAGTGAGTTACATATCAACATGGAGTACGAGTCAGTTGTGCTGTTGCTGACAGGTTCTATAGCACAATCATTGACATGATGCACATAATTTGGGTTGCCATTAATTATTTAAGGAATATTTTAGGATTAGTTTTTTTTAGACCTCATAAAAGAATTAGTGCCACAAAATTAATTTTATTAGTTTTGATCCCATTGTTTAGAAAAATAACCCGATTTGCCCCTAATTGAAAGATAGGACTATTTTCTTTTTATTCCCTGCAGATAAACATCGGATTTTAGTAATCCAGTTGACGAGCATAATTGTAGATTGATTATATTTGGTGACCAAATATGAAGACAAAATTTACGGTAACTTTCAAATGTTATCCAATCATTATTGGATCTTTACCCATTTGCCATATTTTTGGGAGTGGTTTTATTATCTAAGGGGGGTATTTTAGTAAGATATTATTTGCACGTTGGCATGTGGCCAACAATAAGCCACCTTGTGCTTGCTTGGCACCTTGTGCTTCCCTAAAACCTCGCTCTTTCCTAGCACCCTTATGATTGCTTGCCACCTCACGTTTCCTGACCACCTCAAGCTTCCTTGGCACCTCATGCAAATGTGTCAATCTTTAGAATAGCCTTGCAAAATGGGTAAAACCTTCTCCAACATATGTCAATACTCAATTACTGCAAGGCTTCCTTGCAAATGTTGCAACACCTCATCCAACAAATGTCAGTTGTTTCAGTAGCATTCCAAATTTTACACCACCTTGTCCAATACTTCGTGCAGACATTTCTTGTTTCTCTTCCTGAACTACTTGGGAATGAGACCACACCATTGCTTCAGCATAAAAATCGTCCTCTTTATAATGCATTCTTAGGAGAACTTTATGAGAATGCTCTTGCAGCTCTAGACAAGTTATTTAATCATCATAATCTTTTAAACACCTAGAAGAACAAGGCAAACTTCTTTGTTATGCTTGTGACCATCCTGATTTCGGATTTAATGCATAACCAGATGTATCATTCTTGTCTAAAAAGGAAGAAACACTTTAATTTGGTGAGAAAAATACACTTCGTTTTTGTTCCTCCATAAAAATGGAAAGGAGATACAAGAAAATTTGTGGCAGAAGTAAGACAGATGGTTGCTATATATGCAAGATAAAGGGGCCTTACGCAAATAATTTCTTTAAACACGACTGATATGAACTTGGCCATTGACGTTGAAGATTCAGAACTGTTTTGGCTTTGGCACTTGAAGATTCAGACCTTCAAATGATGATGACTTGGTTCTTCAGTATATGGAGATTAAACCTGTTGATTTCAATATTATGGCAACTCTACCAGCCCCTTTAGAAAAATTCGAATCATTGTTGGATACTATGAAAAACCTATTCCCATCACTGCCTTTTTTGGTAAAGGAAAGGTTTCAAATAGCGGTAGCGGTCGCCTTAACGGTAACAGTGGCAGTGATGCAATTTTGGAGCGTAACAGCTGTAGTGCAAGGACGGAGGGAGAGAGGGCCTAGAGGGGGCAGATGCCCCCAGTGACTTTTTTTTTTAACCTCATTTGGGTTAAAATTTAACAATAATGCCCCCAGTAAATTTATATTTTGACCCTAGTATTCTTTTCAACTACTCTTTTATGCTCATAACAGTTAACAAATTTTAAAATACCACACAGTCTCACAGAATAGACACATCGGCACCCAGGGTTTTCCACTTTCTCTCATGTTTCACTGTTTCAAATCAATCACGCGGCCCACGCCGCCGCTCGCAGCTTTCCTCAGCTTAGCCAAGCCCTCGTCGTCGTCGTCGTCAGGCCTTGGCCCTCGCGTTGCTGCCGCTCGCCTCAGGCCCTTGCGTCACCGCCATTCATGTTACTGCCACTCGCCACTGCGCTCTCCATTTGCTTCAGGCCGTTCACGTTGCCGCCATTCACTTTTCTTCTTATTCGGTATTTATTCCTTAATCTTAATCCATAAGAACCGGAACAGACGAACAGTACAAAGAAGATTTTTAATGGTTTATAGAAAATACGGCAATGGGAGTACTTGGAGGGAATTGGGCCAGTGATGTGGTCAGAGGTGCCTATGGTGTGGGAATTTGAAAAGTAATTATGATTGTTTGGAGAGAGAAAATACCTTGGAGAGAAGTTGGCGCAATCCCCTTAAGAAACTGTATAGATGAGGTTTTCATATATTGAATTTGAAGTTCAATAGCTTTGAATTTTTGTTTGTTATTGAATTTTTGTGATATGCCCTAAATTTACTTTTTGAATTTTGTTGTTGAATTTTTGTGACTTGTGGGGTTTTTGTTGAATTTTTTATGATTATTAATTATGCCTATTTTTTGTTTACATTAGATTTAAAATTATAAAAAAATATTTTAAAAGACAGTCAAAATTTGAATCGTTATCTTCTACAAGTCAAAATGTGTTGTTAAAGAAAAGTCGTACAGAATGCAACTTGCCTGATCTTCTTACTAGTCAAAGTGAGTCTTTAAAGAAAAGTTGTACAGTTTTATTTTTTCTTTTTAATTATATCTTAAGTTTTAAAAATATATCTACAATTTTAAGAATATGCCCCAATTGAACAATAATCCTGGTTTCGTCCCTGTCGTAGCGTAACCGTAGCAGTTATCGGAGCGTTAATCTCTTGTTTTGTTTTTGCACAAATCAATTAAAATGAAGTGATATGCATGTTTTTTTTCTTTTTAAAATTATATTTATTAGAGTTTAAAATATTTTTTTAATGAATTTTGTTTACTTTTTAGATATAATTTAACATATTTCTTAAATTTTATACTAGTAAGTCTAGTTTTACTGAGCAATTTTAATTATTTTTTTAAAGTAATTGGTGAATTTATGTCATTATGTGTCATAAACTCATAAATTCATAATATTCAATTTAAATGTTATTTAATGAAGGTTTCAAATAGCGGTAGCGGTCCTTGTAATGGTAACGGTGGCAGTGACACGGTTTTGGGGCATAACGGCCGTAGCGTATCATTAGCAGTTATCAGAGCTGTGAATTTTTGTTTTTGTTTTTGTTTTTGCACAAAACAACTAAAATAAAGTGATATACATGCTTTTAAAAAAAAAATTATATTTATAAGAGTTTAAATTTTTTTATGATGAATTTTGTTTACTTTTTAGACATGATTTAACATATTTTTCAAATTTTATAGTGGTAAGTCTAGTTTTACTGTAAAAGATGTTATTCATTCTTTTAGTTCACCATGTTCTCTGAACAGATAAATTTTAGTTGCTATCTCGTAAGGAGTGGAACCCATAACTCCTTTGCTTACTTCAGCAGCAATATCAAACACGAGATGCGTGTAAGGAAAATCAACCAGATTATTTATCCAAAAATAAATAAAATCAGCCAGATGGAAAGGATTGCAGTTATACTAAAAAAAACTTAGTAACTATACTTCCCAATTTCTCTCTCAACTTCTTTATTGTACCAGTGTTGATTTTTGTCTGCTTAGAAGATTTTGACTTTTGTAATGCTGGATCCATTGTCTTTAATCTGGCATTAGGAGTATTGGGATTAATCTATTGACGACTACTCCTAGCCGCTGAACTAGGTTCACACACAAAATGGGCTCGTCGAATACTGCCATCTGGCTGAGCATGACTACCTCCAGTAGCAGAACTAGTACCTCCTGACTCATACTGGGTAGCTTGACTCCTCTTAGTTACATGTTTAAATGCTTGTCGCTCCTTCCATTCATGTTGCGATTGCATACTTACTCGGCGCGCCATAGTGAACTGTACATCCTCATCAGAATCATCATCAACATTCACATATGCCATCTGTTCATCATCTTTATCAACATCATCTCCTCTCCTTAATTGAGTTTCTAACTCTGCTTTTCTTTTCTAAGCATATGCTTTAGCTGTTTTCTTGTTTTTAAGGTGTCTCATCATTTATTTTCTTACTTCTTTACTAACACTTGGGCATCTATGCACTTGCCTTCAATGTGTGCTAAGTGTTATTTGAACCGCGCAATTTCATTCTTGATGATATATCTACAGAATTTGCATTGCACTTGATGTCTACTTCATTGAATTTGATTACCAAACTTTACATCAGTATCATCACTTGGTGGGGCATCATCAGATTTTTGTTTTGGCATTATCAAATTTCAAGTTTTGAATACTGAAAAGAATAAAGTGCGTTTAGTTTCACTGAAAAGTTTTACTTTAAAAATTATAATATAAATTAAAATTTTAAACTACTAATTAATTCGTACATAAATAAATAAAGTAATAAAATAACTCAAATATTTAAATTTTTAACAAATACAAAAATTAATACAATAACAACATCAAATATACAAATTGAAATTTAATTATTAGATATTTAAATATTTTAAAATTATTTTGAAAGGAATAACTAATAAAGATTTTAAACAAATATTTTTTTTAAAGTATATTACATTTATATTTTAAATGTACTTTTCTTGTGATTTTCAAATATTAAATAGTTAAATGTTATAAATTTAGTTTGTATGGATCTTAAGTCTTAATTCTTAAACACGGATTTTTAAAAAAGATATTATATATATAATATATCTTGTGAAGATTAAAGATAAATGTAATCT
>JAOTRH010000010.1:14997203-15051701 GCA_034768845.1 Heliamphora exappendiculata | reverse complement strand
AATGAATTAATTAAAGAAAAAAATAATGTGCTTAGTGTGAAAGTGTAAACTACGAAATTAAAGCAACCAAATTAAATAAAATTAAAATAACTAGATTAAATGAAATTAAAGCAACTAAATTAAATGAAACAATGTAAATGATGGCAAGATTAACTATGCAAATAAAAAGGAATACATGACTTGAGATTAAATATAACCCGATCACCCCAACAGATAGAGAATAGAGTTAGAAAGACCAGGGTTCCAAGCGAGGTAGCTGGATCGCCGGAGAATTCTCAAGTCGAAAAATATGCTCCAATTGTCCAATCCTCGGGGGGTGATCCAAGCATGTTGGCTTCAATGTAGGTATGGGAGATTAGGGACTCGGTATCTCGACAGGGTTTCGGTGTCGGGGCTCGAGATCGCTCGATATATCGGCAGAGTCTCTCCCACTCAAAATTCCTCCTGAAAACGTATGTCGGGGTACGGTATTTATAGAATTCTTCAACCAATGAGGTGTTGCCACGTTTCGGGACACGTCATGCCATTTGGAGTTGGCGGCCTCCACGATGTAAATTGGCGGCCGCTGGGTTGGAAAAGGTTCTATTAGCGGCCACCACAATGTGAGTTGGCGATCGCCATGTTGGCTAGGGTTTCCAAGAGGTTTTATTGACGGCCGCCACAATGAACATGGCGGTCGCCACTTCTGGCAATGACTTAAGCAACAAGTTATCGATGGTTTGGTGCAATTTCATTGGTTTTAAAGGTTTTTGATGATTAGGTTCAAATACCGAGCTTGGATCAATTCCCGAGGATCGTACTGAGGCACTATTCCTCCTATTTTCAGCATCGGATTCGCCTAAGATTAGGCGGGGTCAAATTAGGGTGTCTACAGGTATCGTCAATTTCGATCTTTCAGGACGTAGATTCCGTCAATAATTAATATTCGCCATATAAATAATACCACTATCCAACTCACTAGAAATATAAACTCATATAGGATCGCACCATCTAATGAATCAAAACAACGAATATTAAATATATGCAAATCAACAATTATTTCAAGATTAAGAGGATAAGCACTCTTCATAATAATTTTGGGGTGTGAATTAATTTACATAGTCAGTATAAAATTAATTACCCCAAATGTCTCGTTCAATACACACAAAGTGTACTAGCACAGGGAGTCAGAATAATAGACGACGCTATTATCTGTTCCTCGTAACCAAGACAGGCCTACTAAAACTATGTTCTACAGTCGTACCGATGGAATGTTCAATTTCATCTAAACTGTGAACATAAAACTTATATTCTACAAGAACCTAAAATCTAACCTTCTGTGTGTAAACCGCACTCTACACACCAGATTAAATACTATACAGAATATCGGACATCCATGCATAACATTAAAGAAATAATACACATACATTACTCATAAAGATTCTCATAAAATAAAATTTTAATTTTATTAAAATAAAATTAAATACTAAAAATATAATTTTCAGTATGCCAACCTTAACACATAGATCTATAAGAAGAAGAAAGGAACAGACGAGAAGGTGGAAACCTTTAAGGCAAGTCTTATTGCGAAAAGGTTCACTCATAAAGAATGGATCAACTATAAAGAGACCTTTTTGCCGGTTGTCATGGTGAAGTCTATCAAGATGTTTTTATCCATTATAGCTTATTTCAATTGCTAGATTTAGCAAATGAACGTCAAGACTGCATATCTTAATAAAAATCTTGATGAGTGCATTCATATGATGCAACCAGATGGTTTTATAGCAGAGGGCTGAGAGCACATATTGGGTAAGCTTAAGAAGTTAATTTATGGACTTAAACACACATCTAGGTCTTGGAACGCTTGTTTTGTTCAAGCTATCAAATCTTATGGCTTTAATCAAAATCCTAACGAATCATGTGTGTATAAGAAGCGTGATAGAACCAAAATAGGGGAGGGAACCAAAACAGGGTGTTTGTTGGTTTGCTCTCGAGCTTGTGGATGCTCGAACGGAGGGAGGGATCTGCTCGAGCAGTGCGTTATGAAAAAACAGGGGAAACTTTCTGCCACTTGACCCCTCAAGCGGTGGCTAGTCCGTTTGAGCAGACCAAGATGTTTGTTTACAAAATTCTCTTTTCCTAATTTGAATTCGATTTTTCATTCGAGATGGTTTCTAACATCTTTGATGTTTATTTTATGCTCTGAAAGCTTTTATTTAAAGGATCCAACTCATTCTTTTTAAACTGTGGGTTCTCATTATATTTTAACGAGATTTTTTAGCCTAAACCGAATGTTGTTTAAGGTTTTCATAAATTTGCCTTCAATAGCAGGCTAACGACGTTGGTTCACGGGCCCTGGGTTAGGGGGCATGACAAAAATTGTGAAAAAATGTGACAAGTGCCAACGCTTAATGAATATCGCCTAACAGTCCCCAGCTGAGCTCAAAGTACTGACCAGCCCATGGTTGTTCCCACTGTGGTGATTGGACATCGTTGGATCCTTCCCTATTGCTCAAAGGCACATAAAGTTCTTGGTGGTGGGAATAGTTTACTTCATCAAGTGAGTAGAAGCAGACTTGTTGGCAAGGATCACTGAGAAGAACATCACTAAGTTTGTATGGAAATTCCTTATTTGCCGATTCAGGATCCTATGGACTTTGATAATAGACAATAGAAAGCAATTTGATAATCAAAATTTCAAGGAGTTTTATGATGAACTCAATATTCAAGTACATTATGCCTCCTATTGCACACCGACATTCGAATGGATAGGCATAGGTCACTAATCGGTCCCTCATCCTTAAGACCAAGCTGGAGGCTTTGAAGGGTCTATGGGTTGAAGCATGTCCAAATGTGTTTCGAGCCTACCGAACAATAGCTCGCATGCCCATAGAAGAGAACCAGTACATGCTCATTTTTTACCATGAAGCAGTGATTCTAGTGGAAATTGGTCTAACCAGTGCCAGAGTAACGAAGTACGACCAGGATTAGAATGATCAAGAGTTGAGGTTGGAACTCAACCTAGTCAAAGAGATTAGAGGAACATCAACAGTCAGAGCTATAGCGTATTAAGAACAAATACACAGGTACTATAACTCTCAAGTAAAGAAAAGAAAGTGTAGCCTAGGAAATCTGATTCTTAGGAGGGTTATCCTAGCAACCAAGAATCTAACAAAGGAAAAATTAGGGCCTAACTGGGAGGGGACCTACGTAGTGAAGTTTCAATGCAGAGGTGGTGCCTACAAACTTCAAATAATAGAAAGAAGGGACCTAACTCCCCCATGGAATGATGAGCATATGAGGAGATACTACCCCTAAAAGCATTGTATCCAAGTTGTAGTTCCACAAAAATTGTTTAAAATTTTAATAAAAATAATGTTCAAATAAAAATTCATAGGTCTCTTCCAAAATGATTCTCCACAATATAGCACCTGGACCCAAGGGTCATGAACGGGTGAAGGCTGATCAGATAAATGTAGCACTTAGACCCAAGGGTCACTAATGGAAAAAGGCTGACAAGATGAAAATCAGCCTTTGCAATGCAGTTCTTAGACCCAATGGTTAAGAACGAACAAAGGCTAATTAGATAAAAATTGACCTCCACAATATAGTGCTTGGAACCAAGGGTTAAGAACAGATAAGGGCTGATCAGATAAAGATCAGCCTCTATGAGGCAATACTTGGACCCAACAGTCATAAGCGAGCACAGGACGATCCACACCCCCCCCCCCAACCCCCTTTTTGTGGGCAATTGGAGGTGTGACCTATTAGGTCGTTATAAAAAGTAAGCATGAAATAGGACAAAAATGATGAATGTGAAGAAATGAGTCAACATTAAGCTTACAGACTTGATGCATAAAAGTGTAAAAGATGGCCAATACACAAAGCGAGTTACAATAACTTTGAGAAATGACATTAAACCATAGCAAGGATGATACAAGAACCACAATACATTTTTTCGTAAAACCACAAACCATCGAAGTAAGTATTGATAGGCATTAAAAGAAAATGTTCAGAACAAAAAAAATAGTAGTGCGAATATAGAAAAATAACTTGAGGTTAGAGGAACAAGCTTCAAGGATTGGCAGGCAGGGACTACGCTTCGTCTTCGACTTAGCCAATTAGCTGAGTTGTCCCATCAGCAACCGTAGAATTGTGTCATCGTCTTTAGCTTTGATCTCCAAAAAGTCTTGGCCAGGGAACAGGCTTTGGGCTCTGAGATGAAATGCCTCGAACCCATTATCCCACTGCTCAATCATCATGATCCTCACATTAAGAGAGTTCATGTGGTCAACAATGACTTGGGTCATTCCCTTTGACTTCTTGAAGCCCTTCAGCTCTGACTTCAGTTAAGTGACTTCGTTCTTTAAGGCCTTAATATTTTGACAAGAAAATATCAGCGTTTTCTCTCTTTCCGTCAGGGATACCTTCCTTTCGGCTAGCCTCAGCATCATGTGGTGTCCAAGTGCGCTGGCTTACAAGTAAAGAGATATGAACGCAAACAATTTGTATCTATACAAACGGAGATAAGTAAATTGAGAAAGAGAGGAATCGACAAAGGGAAATCAAATATAAATTTACCTTAGCCATTTTCTGATGAAAACAGAGAGTGAGAGCCTCGCTACTCGACACCACCACCGCCTCAAAATTGTTTTTGGAGATAAACCCCTGATCATTTTCAACCTAGCATCACCATCAAAGAAGTTGGAGGACTTTGGTAGTATTGAGGATGAGGTGTGAGCAAGGAGTATTGAAAAAGTAACCTCTTTCCCTTCGTTCTGGTTTGAAGATCCCTCCCCTTTGTTCTAATCTAAAGGGGGGACTCCAACACTAGTTCTCTGAGCAACGGCCAAATCCTTCTCCTTCGTAGGTTAGGAGGTTTTGGCAAGGCGAGAAGGAGTTAACCCCAGAACATACTAATTGAAGTTGATGACATCAAGGTCTTTCTGGTGATAAGTCTTGATCTTCGGCGTTTTAGTGGTGGGTTAAGCAGCAACGTTGTAGCATGTTACTTCCTGAGTAGATCTTCTTTCCTTTAGCCTTAAAAGTGCTTCCTTTATCCACTATTGTCACGATTTATTGTCACAAATAGCGTCCATAACCTTCTAATGAGTCAAAGCTCACCCAATGCCTACTTATTCAATTAGTTTAGGAATTCTCTAAAACACCATTCATGAAAGATTTTAAAGAAAAAGTTATGCGGTAGCATCAAAATTTGTAAACATATCCCATAGTCGTTGCTCGTGTTACAATATACATCTATTACAAGCATTTTTCAATCAAACCCATAATCTGGGCAGTATAAAAACTTACGTTATATTGAGAAGAAAATTTTTTAATAATTCATGCTTATGTTCAAGCTTTTCATTCAATCACTTTTTTTGCATTAGAAAAATACATGGCAACATCCAGCATTGCATTTTATTCAATATTCATGAGTTTCTCATGGATAAAAAATTCAACATTCTTTAGCAAAGCTAGTGTGAGAACATAGATATTTGAGTTATTTCTCATTTTTCATTTATAAAATCATCATTTAATGATTTTACCAAAAATGTTAGGGAGCGACCCTACTTAAGTTGGAGATGATCATTCCATAGTCACCTAGTCGTGACTCACCTCCCTTATACCATCTCATCGCTGGTATACTTTATCGTCTCCCAGCAGCCGAGACCCTGTTTAAACTATCATTCATTCATTTTATAATATCCACATTTTTACAAATATTTTTCTATAATCAATCATCATCGACATATTCAATCATATCACATAGATCGTTATAAAATAGTAAACTGAAAATTTTGAATAACTCAGATATCAGATGACTCACCTGATAGCTGTTTTCAAAATGAAAGATTATTCATAATTGTCTAGATATTTGCAAATCTAATCAAAACACATATAAATAGAAAATAGGTAAATAACATTTCATGTAGAGATTTTATTTTAGGAAAATGTGGTTAACGGTTAAAACTAGTTTGTGGTGGTTAACTTTGGTTGTGATTTTGTATGGCCTTACCAAAGCCTATTTTAGTCGAACTTTATGTTATTGGAAAGCTCTCACAATCTAATTTTCTATAATCTCAGTTTTGTAACCATTTGAGGCTCGTATAAAAAACTAACAATGTTTAAAAGAGGTAGTTTCTGGTAAAATTCAAATTTCAAACAGATTCGTGTCCCAATGTTTAGGCTAAAATTTTGCGTAGCAAACGTTGTTTAGAGCAAAAGTCATAAACTTGAAAGTTGTCGAAAATTGTTTTCCCTTTGCAGAACATCAAAAACAACCAAATCAGAGGTATGTAGAAGAAACGACGACTGTTTAAAGGGGAATGGTTCGTTAAGTTTTTAGAAAATTTGGGCAGATTCAGTTTTTGAACTTCAGGCGAAATGTTCACATGTAAAATGGTCTTTTTGAGGAAAGTGGTTGTAGTTTGTGATGTCCTATTTTCGGAACACTAAAGATCGTTCAAAAAAGAGGTCTGTAGCAAAAACGGTGGCTGTTTAAGTCAAGCTACGCAATATTGGCTTGTTTCCAAATTTGTGTGACTTAAAAGTCCATATCTCACTCAATCCTCAACTAAATTATGCAAAATTTATCTTGTTTAAAAGAAGAAACAAATATCTAGATGTATGTAGGTCTAAATGTAAGCACGATGGTTCATGGTGACCGTGGGAGGTGGTGGAAGGTGGCGATGGTGTGGAATTTTAAAGAAAATTTAAACTTTTTCTTGAATTTCGACTTACCGTCGGTAAACAATGAGGGTGGTTATGGCCGAAGCTGGCGTGGACATGGCTGAGGGTGTATCAGTGGTGATGAGTTGCGGCAGCAATGGTGGTGGCCTAGTGGTGGCTCGATAGGGGCTGCGGCAATGGTAGTAGTTGGTGACCTGGCCAATTTCCCTTGCTACTGCTGCTTCTCCTTCAATTCTTCCTCTTTCTTCTTTCAATATTGCTTCAAGTTTTTCTTCCTAATCTTTCTAACAGTTTGCATGCCAAAATGAGTGGAAGTTGGCCTTATTTATGGATAAATTTAAGGGACATGTAGCGCTTTGCATGCATGAAAAATGAGTTGTGGCTGATTTTAGTGTATTTTCTACTGCATGTAGTTTTTGATTTATAATTTTTTTTTTGGAAAAATTTTAAAAATTTGGTATAAACATTTAATTCGGTACAATTTTTTAAAAATTTCTCAAATTACGTGATATAGTTTTATTTCGAAAATTATATCGGTATTTTATAAGATCTTGATTTTGAGCTTTAGTTTTAAAACTAATTATACGATTTTGTCAGGAATTTTATTTAGAATCTCTTTATTAATTATTTATTATCTACCTCTCTTTCTATTTAGTTGCCGAATATTATAACTCTGCTCGCCATTTCTACAAAGATCAAAAGATATAGGTCAATCAGTCTTCCAAGGAAAATAAAATGAATGCAAAAGCGAAATATTTCACCTTCCACCGTAGTGGTCTCAGCAGCCTCAACGCAGTGAAATAAGGCTAATGCTGCAAAAATGGGTTTAGGTTCGAAGACATGCCCACTCAAACTCTCAAGAGTGACCAAGGTGGACCAGCTCCTGATCTCGTTTGATTGGGCTAAGTTAATCATTTCCTCTTTCTCCTCAATTATGGTAAATTTCTTCGCGCGACATAGGAAAGATCCAAAAAAGGACAAGGATAAACCATACGAATATGATTCTATTAGCAAAAAAAAGTAATAATAAAATAAAAGCAAGATAAATGAAATTGCTTCACTGGCCTTCCTTTTTAAGATTCAGCCACTACTTCTGGATCCGAGGAGTCGACTAGTTCGTTACCTCCCATGGCTGGATTTCCCAGCTACTTCCAGACATGAAGAAGAAGCGATCTTTTCAACCCTTTTAGCTTTGGGAAGCCCAATATTAAGACCTCACCTATCGCAAGCCTGGAAGCTCACAAACCTGTGAACAACTCAATAGGTTTGTAGCACCAAAGGAACTCCTGCACAGTAAGGGAGAACTTTTGGTCGCTATAGGCTTGTCAGAGAACCATACAACCGATGACAATTTTCTATGCTTTAGACATAAGCTATCTGAGGGCTAGCTTCAAGAATTCACGATTCGAGGGATGGGAAATTGAAGTTTGCTTTGAAGAGCACCCTTGTAAAAATAGAACTCATCTGGAAAGTCAGGCAGGCCCATTCCCCTTAGTTAGGAGCGCTAAGACGAACCTAGCTAGGAATTTGGTACTGAAGTTGAAAATGACCAGCTTAAATGCATCAACAGAGGAAGGGATATTTTCTGCAATGAATTCAAGATAGAGGCGACCTATAGTTTAGTGGGGTCGTTTGATTAGAGCTTCATGGAAAAGTTAGATAGAAACTAAAGCCTCTAAAGAAGCCAGTTCATTCTCATTCAACGGAGGGGGAGTAGGGGTCCTACGACAGCTAAGTTTTATCAGGTTTTTGCTCTCTCTCTCTCTCTTCCTTCCTTCTTGGTTTCTTCATATCTAAGGGAAAAAGGGGGTATAGTGAAGCAAGGGGAAAGAGGACAAGATGTATTGTGTAGAATGGCATAGTTGGCCATAGGAGTAGAAGAAGATGATGAGGCTCCCACTGCTAAGGGGTCCTAGGGGCATGTGTCCCTAACCTCCAAAAAGGAAGATTCCACTTCCTCATCTGAATCACTATATACGATGACTTGTCTTCTATTGTTGAACATCGTACTCTAATCGACGACGACAACTAAGAATGAAGGACGAGAGAAAGACAAATGCAAACCCTAATCCCCCAACCAGAGTGATAGGGGTAACAATCCTACCCAAGAATGTGTTCAAGGCATCACAGTAAACAAAAATAAGAAGAAAGAAGAAAGAGGTGACAAATTCGAAAAAAATCACGATAGATAACCCTTGCCCCACAAATCGCCTATGCCATAAGAAGAAGGTCTCTCTCTCTCTCTCTCTCTCTCTCTCTCTCTCTCTCTCTCTCTCTCTCTCTCTCTCTGAGTTTTACAAAAAGTGGTAAATAAGTTTTGAACATCGTTTGAATTCTAATATAAGCACCTAATAATCAACGATTGAGATCGTCACATGTGAAACATAATCAATAGCCCTCGCTCTTCCACAAGATATATCATAGCCGTGGAGAGTGGCCCTAGGATGATCAACGAATGTTAAAACAAAAATGACTAAAGGCTGGTGTCAATAGTCCTTTAACGAACGTACGGTGCGCCTCCCAAAAAATCTCAAAGGTCACCCCTACAGCTAACGGGACCGAAATCCCAAGAACCAATGACGATGCATACGAATCAAACTATAAGCATCACAAAATGAATCTGTGCAAAACTGTCCAGACGAAAAAAAACCCTACAGGCTATGAACGAAAAACTAAAACCTAGTATACCCAACAAAGATGGAACATGGATTATACATGCGAGATCTCTCTGACTTGATCTCGTTCATCACTTGAATAAGAATTCTTCAAGATCAAAAACTTGAACTAACTATTTATCTCTAACTTAGATCTTTTGCCATATTTTTGAACACCGAAACACGAATAAAGTGTGGACTCTGATCCTTTGTACTTCAAACCCTAATTGGTTGCCTCTTTTTTCTCTAGTTTGCACAAGTGTGTGAAAAACCCTAAGGAATAGAGTGTGGACTCTTATCCTTCATGCTTCAAACCTTAACCTGATGCCTCCTTTTTTTAGTTTTCACAAGTGTGTAAGAATCCAAAGGAATAATATGAATGATCAACTGACTATCAAGGTTATAATAGTGTATATATAGGTTACGATATGGACCTAAGGAGTAAATAAAACTCGGGCGTCTAATGTAATTTAAAAAACCCAATTCAACTAAGCAATAATTTCCTAAAACGTAAATTACAATTCATACCACTAAAGAATCGTAACTGCACTCTCAGTATTATTCTAAAAAATTATCTTTCGAGTTCCTTATTATTAAATACTTATTTATCTCCCTATATTAAGATTACAAACACTCATCGATTAAATTAAGTTGCTAATAATTATATTTAATCGACTTCTTAAAAAATTCTTAAAACTTTTCACTTAACTTTTTTGATATATCGGATTATAAAATCCACCTGTAGACTTTAATATAGTCAAAACTTATAAGTTTCCTTAAAATGGTATTATCAATCCCTATTTTAGAACCTGAATTCCGTCAATAATTAATATTCTCTATATACGTAATGTCGTTATCTAATTAATCGAGCTTATTGACCCATAAAAGGTTTTACCTTTTTATGAATCAAAATAACGAAGATTAAAAGGCACACAAATCGTTCAACCAGCGAAACCGCTCGATCGGTCAAAAGACCGCTTGAGTGGTCTCTCAGAGGTTGAAACATTTTTACCTACAGACTGAGAAACCGAGATATGCATATGACCTCTCGATAAACTGCTCGAGCGGTCCATCGAGCAGTCTGGCCCTGAATAGCTCTCTCACTTTCGTCTCCAAAAAACTTAACCTCCCACTTCCAAGTACTTGAAAAGATAAGTTTTCATGTTACCCATTTTATAAGTACAAGAGTAAAATAGTAGAGAACCCACCTTAAAACATTCTCAAACCATAAAAAACCGCCATTCGTTCGTCGTACAACCCTTGAAACCATAACAACGTTCTTTCATGCATGCAAGATATAAGTGCATGGTCTTAAGGCCTTACGAAACGAGTACCTACAAAACCAAGCACCGAAACATTATTTTGAAAGAATTACATTTACAAGATATACATTTCTCAAAAGATATTCCTATATGCGTGTAATTCATTTTTCAAAAGCTTCAAAAACGGTCCTTAAAACTAAGCTTCTCATTCGACCACATTTTTTCCATTATCACCTGAAATAGGTTAAGCACCATGATCTGAGGCTCGTAAGAAAAAAACTAGATATGAACATATGAATGGCATGCGAGAATAATTATGTAAATGCGCAGCACGTTTAGTCCCAAAACTGAATCCACTTTTCTTATAAATTCCAGTTCACATAATCGAATTTATTTCCTTATTAAAACCAACACACACACCTTATTTAGTCTTTAACCCCATTTCATTTTCTCGTTTCACAACACAATCACATCTAATGGGTTCACACACACGCTTCTTTCTTTGATTAATTAAGTACCAAAGCCGGACGGCGCCTATATACCCTGGCGCATTTATCATCACTGGGTCACGCGAGACCCAATAAATAAATACCCATTCTATAACCCGACACGGGAGAACACATTTTTGATTTCTCTCAGAAACATCAATGGGTGGGCCACCCAAGAGCACGCTTTTACGGGGATTAACCCGAAAGAAGGGCCTACCTTACATTGCGCAAGTTTTCTGTCTTTCACCGAGGAGCTACTCGAGCCCAATCTTAGTTACACATTTCGATAATACAATACTTTAATTATATCATTCACGTTTTACACCACCACGAATCCAACCGTCAAACCTAACACCATAATAGTTTCAATTAATAACAATTCAAATATCAATATCATCTTGTATTTGAGTTCGCATGGCAACTATAATCAAGTCACATAACTTTTGCTTTCATATACACCCAATATTTCTTGAAATTTATTCAAAATTCACAATACAACCCTTGATCATTTTCACCCATTCTCAAGTTTCATGAAATCTACTTATCAATAAGATGATATAAGTCCTAATTTATCAAAAATCCGACCAATGTCACCATTTGGGTTCAACGACCCAAAAATCCCCAAATCTCTATGATTTTAACAAAAATAAAACCCTAACTTTCCCAAAACTCAAATTAAAGGTTCCCGCTTGATATTAATAAGATCACAACACCCTAAAACCTCCAAAACCTTGAGATTTAACATGCATTAACCCAAACCCATAACCTAGGGTTTCCAAAATGTAGATTCTTCATCTTTCCATGGACAAACACAAAATATATAACACTTATCCAACAAATCTTCATACATAGTCATAGATCCTTAGACGATAAAGCAACAAGGATCAAGCCTCTAGCAAGCTCCACGCACAAAAATCACCAATCAAAGGATGAGGAGGAAGCTCTCAACGCCTAGGATGATCTCCCACCGACGTAGAGCCAAAAGATGAGCAAGGAAATCCAACAAAGAAGAGCTAAAAGGTCCCAAGGGTGTTCCACCAACAATCCTAGGGTTTCAATCAGATTTTAGAGAGAGAGAGAGAGAGGGAGGGAAAAGGAGATAATGAAACAAAACACCTCAAACCCGCAACTTAAAGCCTCTTCCCACCACATACCGCTTGATTGGTCTCGGGTCCGCTCAAGCGGTTCCTCGCTGGACAACATAGCAAGGAAAGGGAAAGTGTATATAGTTTCCAAATTTTGTCTCAGCACCTCAAGGTTCGTTCCATCAATTCTTGATAATTAATCTCATGCATAGACACGCACATAATTACCATGAACAATCATACTCGTGATTAGATTTTAATTGTTTTCCATAATTAAACACTAGAAAACACTGTTTAATTAAAGTTTTCAAATAAAAAGGGGTCGGATCCCTGCAGGAAGAATCTTGTAAGGTCAATGAGTCTCAAGAATTTCGTGGGACACAACGCACAGTACCCAACCATCCCCCGTGTTAACCAGACCTTCCCTTGGTCATCCTTTATCTTGGCCAACTTATAGTCGCGTGTCTAAAACGAGCAAGTAAACTCTCATGGTGGTTTAAATGGTATGAACTTAACGGTTTGCATAGGGCATATCTGCCACGTAAGATGAGAATCAAGTTAAAAGGTGAAGCATATAAGATTTAGGTATTATGATCATCGTCTCCTCCACTCTCTCTAGCACGCACTTGGAAATAACTCTCCCGTAATACTAACTTGATTGTCGGAGGAATTTTGGCCAGTATCACACTGGTGCCAATTTTAACGGGTTCTGGTAACTGTCTTAGGCAATATAAAAGCTCTCGAGGACGATCTAAGAGAAAACACCCCCAGGACCAAACTTACTAAAATATATTAGGCAAAACTAATCCTTACATCATTAGCCATAATATGACTCATGTCAAATCTTTACATCATTAGTCATAATATGACTCATGTCAAATTACTCTTTTATCGGTACGTGGTTCAATTCCTTTTCCATACAACCATGAGAAAGGGTTGATGTTAGCACCCTGACTTTTGGGTGTCTTGGGGTACATGTGGTGGCACCTTGCACCCTTGCCGACCCATGGTGGCATGAGGTGGGCATGCCATAATATGCGAGGTGGCTTAGTGGCAATCAGCTTGCCACACGACCCCTAAACAAGAAGGATGAATTTACTTGGCACGTGAAGGCATTAATTCAATGTTTGGATGCGGGTAGTTCGTATGGCTTGTGGGTCAATACAAGCAGGTGGCTCGGTGGGCAGATGGCAGACAAGAGCTGGTATTGGCATGTGCTGGGCAGCTGACACTACTATTTCAGCTAACTGACCAAGTGGCATAGCACTCACGGGCATGCCTTGCACATGACTGGTAGTTAACATTGCTGATCATGTCTGTGCATAACTACCCCATGTTGTAAACATTATGAGCAGTCATGGGTGGTTATATTCTAAAGACTTGTCAAGGCCAACATGTCAACACATTGTGGTATGAGTGTGTGGCATCATGGGCAGTTATTGGCGATTACAGAATTTATACTGAAGGTATTCAGGAGTTGACAAGTGTCAGCAGCGTAGGTTCTCTTTTTTGTATATGTGTCTAAGTAGTGGGGGATGTCCACTATACTATATGCTAGTATATGCTAGCAACTGCTAGTAATTGACACATGCCTATATATATAGGCATGGTCTGGCAGCTTTGGCACACAAATTTGTGGCATTAGTGCTAAGGAATTTTCCTTTGTAATCTTACTTGGTGGTAATACAAGGGTTGAGACGGTTGTCTTGTAAAATTTGAGTGTCTATATTTCTTTCTGTGTGTGCATCTTTTCGTGGCTGTGATTGAGTTTTGCTGAACTTACTGTCATCACAAGGCAATTTTCGTGTCTAAAATTTTAACCCTATGACAATTGGTATTAGAGCGCAGTTGATCATATGGCTTGCAGAAATGCTATGGAGGTAGTTCGGGAGTGTGTCACACGATTGGAAAATCTGGTGGGAGCACCCCAACCAGACGAGTCCCTCTCTCTTGTCGAGCGGATGGACGATGTTATCGCAGGGGTAGTCTCTTTAAGAGCCTCTGTCAAGCAACATGCTATTGCTATGATAGATTGATTTACGGAGATCATGGGCAACTTTGTTGCCTTGTCTAATGCTATGAAAACCAAAGTTGAAGACTTGAAAGCAGAGTTGTCCCTCGTGAAGAAGGCCATCAGTGGTCCTACAAGTGCCGCTGCTACGCCGATGAATGTGAAGGTCCCTGAACCGAAGGCATTCGGTGGAACTCGAAGCGCCAAGGAGTTTGAGAACTTTCTGCGGGACATGGAGCAGTATTTTAGGGCTGCTCGTGTGCCAGATCAAGAGATGGTGACAATTACTATCATGTACCTCGCTGGAGATGCCAAACTCTGGTGGTGGACATGGATGGAAGACGATGCTCATCTAGTGATCAATTCATGGGAAACACTGAAGAAGGAATTGAAGGAGCAGTTCCTTCCTTGCAACACGTCATGGGTTGCAAGGGATTCGTTGAAAAGATTGAAGCACACTGGTCCAGTGAGAGATTATGTTAATGAGTTCAGTTCGTTGATGCTGGATATAAAAAACATGTCTGAGGAAGACAAACTCTTTAATTTCATGTCGGGCTTACAAAATTGGGCACAATTGGAACTTCGAAGGATAGGGGTGAAGGATTTACCCACTGCCATGGCTGCTGTAGACAGCTTGGCTAATTATAAGTTAGGGAAAGGCACCACGGATGCCACTACTTCGAAGCAGAAGGGAAAATCTAAGAAAAATGATGGCAAGAAGGAAGGCTCCAAAAAGTAGAAGAATTGCCAGAAGGCCAACCAAAGGCAGATGAAAAGCAAGGCAAAGGGAAGACTAATGCTGGCTGTTTCATATGCGACGGCCCCATCGTGCCAAGGATTATCCGAAGCGAGAGAAATTGAACGCCTTAGTTGCTGAGGGGGAGAAGGGTGATAACTCAAACTCTGACAGTCCAACAAGAGTCAATCCTCTATAATTATTGAACGCCCTTCATGTTGAGAGAAACCTAATGTCTACAGGTTTGATTTACG
This sequence comes from Heliamphora exappendiculata, assembly GCA_034768845.1. Classification (NCBI taxonomy): domain Eukaryota; kingdom Viridiplantae; phylum Streptophyta; class Magnoliopsida; order Ericales; family Sarraceniaceae; genus Heliamphora; species Heliamphora exappendiculata. Next base: position 15,036,539 of record JAOTRH010000010.1, on the reverse strand, counting down.
TTGAGTCTTTTATTAATGATAATGCTGTGTTCGTTATGGTTGACACAGGCGGTACGCATAATTTTGTTGCTGAGCGCATGGTGCAGACACTTGGGTTGAAAGTTATCAAGAGCCCAAACAGAATTAAAGCGGTGAACTCGAGTGCACAACCTATATGTGGCATGGCATACAGTGTGAAACTTCGAATAACAATGTTGCGCCCCAAACTTTGAGTCACGTGAAACACCCACAAGCAACCAAATATGCACCCAACCCGAGAATACACTCTCAATATAAAACATACATGCATTGTGTATAACAGCCAAAAGGCTTCCATTACACGATTCCAATACCGAAAAAACATGTTACAGCATACATGTTTTAAAATGAGCAAAAAGGAAGACTACAGGTCTTCCGCCCCTCCGACACCTCCGAATCAACCTGCGTGATCGGTACCACAAAAATATTTTAAATCTCACACCGTGAGCCAAAACTCAGCAGAAACCAGACAAACATGCAATATAAGCAAAATATGCTCGAAAAACGATGCGCAATTTTCGACTCACACGAGCCATAAAAATGGTTTTGTATAACGACTCTCACAAGAGCCCTGAGGAAAATAGTTTGATGTAATGAATCACCAGAGTCCTGAAAAAATAGTTTTAGATCTTAATTCATACAAGTTTCAGATGAAAACATTTTTAAAAAATGATTTTAGATCACGACTCACAGGAGCCTTAGAAAAAAAATTTGAAAATAGTTTTGTATCACGACTCATCTGAGCCTAGAAAATAATTTGATATATATATAGTACAATGCCACTCAGGAAAAGATCGACTCCAACAAACCATGACTCCCACGAGCCTCATATGCAACACAGCTATAACCATCAACTCCAGCGAGCCACTAAGAAACAGGTATATGTATGCAGCACAAGTATACATATCTAAACTGACTCTCAAGCCTCGACAACAGTTCCATCAAACCCACGAAAACTCACATAAAATGCACATACCACATAGAAGACCCACACAACTCACGCAACTCATGCAAAACATGCAACACATGCAACTTTAGGTTCCCACACACACGCGCATCGTTAGGACCACTTTTCTGTCCCTAGTATACCCACACACACACACTGTCAGGACCACTTTTCCGTCCCTCATACCCCTTTTCCGTCCACCGGACCCCTATTCCATCCACACTATGCATGAATGAATTAACGTACACAACCATATACTCACACCACGTCACAAGCAACACACGCGACTCATATTAATCAGGTAACTCAAGCAACCCACGCATACATAAAACCAAAGCTAAGTATAGCAAGACCACATATCCGTCCTACGCCATGCATCAATAGAACTAAAATGCTAAATGCACAAAACCACGTATAACTTCACATAACGACGCCACGCGCCACATAATCCACCACGACATCACATGCCACACTACTTGACGTCTACACACCCGAACGTCCCGTCTACTCACCCGAATGATCAAAACATCAAAACAAAACCTAACCCGAAGGCCAACTCCAAACCCTCAAACCCAATTTTTCTCAAAACACCCAACGATGCCTAAACATCACGATAAACTAACCCACGTCACCGGAGGATGACCGTAAAACACTAACAAACCTCTGAGGCCACTACACGACCCCTCAAAACAACCAAACACACATATAATGGAAACCGCGGACATACCCAAGCCCTCAACTACCCTAAAACCTCAAACAGAACCCTCAAACCCCCATTCCATCCAATCAAATCGATTAAAAATGGTTTTAAACCCAAAACCCGATTTATCGAAACATAAATCGCTTTTTCATGCATTTTGAGACGGTAAAAGTACACATGATTTCACATAGCACCCTTATAAGATATGAGAGTTTAGGATCCTACCTCAGTAAGTTAAAAACTCGACGCCTCAAAAAATAAACTTCGTCAAAACAAAATTCTGCCCGGATAAACACGAAGCCCTCAGCACGTAGAACACGGATCCACTACCTGATCACAAAAACCCAAGCCCCTAGCCCTTCGAAAGGTAGAGAGAAGATAAAGAAAACTTCTAGAGAGAGAAAAGACAGAGGAAAATATATTTTTTGGCTCAAAAGATATTTTAAAAAACTTTATAGATGTTCGTGCCCAGCCACCACCACTCGAGCGCTCAGGCCCCACTCGAGCGGACCCTTGCCGATACAACACTCTGCTACACCACCGCTCAAGCGCACAACCACCGCTCAAGCGGCCACCCATTGACCCAACTCTCAGCCACTAGCCTGCTCGAGCGCACGACCACCGCTCGAGCGGTCAACGCTGGGAAACAACCCAAACTAAGAAATAAAACCAAACCCCTGCATGCACAGCGCCGATATACAATGGTAAACAACACGTCATAAAACATCACGAAAATTAAAACGGGTCAGGGTCTTACAACTCTACCCCCCTTAAAAGAATTTTATCCCCAAAATTCAACGCAAGGTCCAAAGAAAACAAACCTGTCATTCGCAACCGACACTGGCACAAGAGGTGGTTATCCAAACCACTCCTATGATACATTCAAACATGGTCATATACTCTAAACATCGTCTAACTACCTCAAAGACATGAGATCTATCAACACGTTCCAACCGCACACCCTCACCAACCACTGTCTCACCACAGCACCCCATCCACGGAGTCCTCCACCAATCGCACAACAGCCGAAAAGAAGAAACATAATGTTCCCATATTCAAGAAGAACACTAACCCAAAGTCTGCATACTCAGAAAGTGCCTTTTCTCCCTGAAGGAAGAGCTGCATCATCCTCAGGCACGACCGGTGGCCCTGGAAGAATTGGGATCTGCAAGGGCATACATCCGATCTTGCGTCTTCCTAGTCTGTCCGCCATAACCTGACATTGTCAGCTGCTGTACTGACTGAACTGAAGTATTGCGGTCCACTACTCTAGAAGTCTACATTGCTGGCTGCTAAAAATCTCTTCATTCCTGCACCGGTGAAACAACTGATGCACCTGCCGTGCTCGGCACACTGCCTCCTTAAGGATAGTTTTTGGCAATATGCCCTGGCTGACCGCACCCAAAACAAACTCGTGGCTCCTGCTATTGCAACTATACTGGCACCAAACACTGGGACTATTTTGGCTATGGGCAATCTGCCACACGATGTTCAGACTGCCTACACCGATAACAGACCAACTCCATCTGCTCCAACCTCCCCGACGACGCCACCGATGATGCTGATGCAGAAAACTACTGTGGTAGTCCAGATGGATGAAAACTAAGGCTAGAGGACCTCTGTCTCTTACTGGAACGCCCACCTGTCTGTGCCTCTGTCCCACTCTGTAGTGTTTTGGCTTCCCTGGAAACCCAAATCTCATATAAGGTATTTTCAATCCTCGCTGCTGCCTCCACCAACTCTGTAAAACACGCAGCCCCATGCCTGCCACATGCTCTCTGATCACCGGCCTCAAGCCCCGCTCAAATCTCCTCGACCTCAGCTCGTCTGTGCTCACCAACTCTGGCATAAATCGGGACAGACTGGTAAACCTGGCCTCGTACTGCATAACACCCATCACTCCCTAGGTGAGAGCATAGAACTCCTCTTTGTACAAGTCTCTTGAAGAAGCTGGAAAATACTTTTCTAGAAAAACTCTTGTAAAAGCTTCCCATGTGCCCTCCACAGTATTCCGAGCGTATTTTCACCCCTCGTGTGCATCTCCTCTCAACTGGAAAGTAGCAAAAGCAACCCACAAATCGTCCTCCGCTATCTGCAGTGTATCAAGGATCCGAGTCATCAGCTCCAACCACTCTGTCGCCACTGTAGGTTCAGGATCCCCAGCAAAGGTAGGAGGATCCATACGTCTGAACTCCTGCATCACTACTGTTGCTCTCAACTCGGGGTCTCTCTCTCCCCCTAGAGGTCTCAACCAACTGCTGGATAGAGCCCACCAGCACATGCAACAACTCAGTCGCATCCATCAGTCCCTGAGGAGCATTTGCATCCCCAGCATCAGGGATAGGCATATCCCCTTAGCCAACACAACGGCCATGGCCTCAACCACGGCCTCGCCTTCTCCTTGCAGATATCACGTCTATATAAAAGAAATGCATAACATAAGATGCAACACAGTGCATGAACATAAGCATTAACCACATAAGCATGCTAACACGTAGCCATATAGGTTCATGCTAAACAAACTCCACATACCAAGGAAAACCGACAAGAATGACGTGTTAATTTGGACAACCTACTCAGATTTTCTGCTAGAAATCACGTCAGCTAAACACGTTTCGAACTTCACTCCCAAGTTTGTTAATCTAAACGCGTAAAGGCAAGACTGATCAATTTTAAGGTTCAACCCCCATGCTCACATATACACAACATTCTCATACTTAACATGCTAAGACGTTCATGTTATCAAAGCATCTAAACACATGCAAGTAAGCACACGCAATCAACCTCACATGGTGATGTACCCTTTTTCCACGGCTCTTAGGTGTTTGAACCCAGAGCTCTAATACCAATCTGTCACGCCCCAAACTTCGGGTCACGTGAAACACCCACAAGAACTAAACATGCACTGAACTCGAGAATATACTCTCAATAGAAAACAAACATGCATTGTGTATAACAGCCAAAAGGCTTACATTACACGGTTCTAACACCGAAAAAACATGTTACAGCATACATGTTTAAAAACGAGCAAAAAGGAGACTACAGGTCTTCTTCCCCTCCGACACCTCCAGATCAACCTATGTGTAGTTTTCGACTCACACGAGCCATAAAAATGGTTTTGTATAACGACTCTCACAAGAGCCCTGAGGAAAATAGTTTGATGTAACGACTCACCAAAGTCCCGAGAAAACAGTTTTAGATCTTAATTCATACAAGTTTCAGATAAAAACATTAAAAAAATACAATTTTAGATCACGACTCACAGGAGCCTCAGAAAAATAATTTCAAAACAGTTTTGTATCACGATTCATCCGAGCCTAGAAAATAATTTGATATATATATAATATAATGCCACTCAGGCAAAGATGGACTCCAACGAGCCACAAAGAAACAGGTATATGTATGCAGCACAAGTATACATATCTAAACCGACTCTCAAGCCCTGACAATAGTTCCATCAAACCCACGAAAACTCACACAACATGTCACGTACCACATAGGAGATCCACGCAACTCACGCAACTCATGCAAAACATGCAACACATGCAACTTTAGGTTCCCACACACACACGCACATCGTGAGGACCACTTTTTCGTCCCTATGATACCCACACACACACACATTGTCAGAACCACTTTTTCATCCCTCAGACCCCTTTCCGTCCACACTATGCATGAATGAATTAACGTACACAACCATGTACTCACACCACGTCGTATGCTACACACGTGACTCATATTAATCATGTAACTCAAGCAACCCACACATACATAAAACCAAACCTAAATATAGCAAATTCACATATCCGTCCTACATCATGCATAAATAAAACTAAAATTCTAAACACACAAAACCACATATAACTTCACATAACAACGCCACGTGCCACATAATCCACTACGACATAGCATGCCACACTACCCGACGTCTACTCACCCAAACGTCCCATCTACTCACCCGAATGATCAAAACTTCAAAACAAGACCTAACCCGAAGGCCAACTCTAAACCCTCAAACCTGGTTTTTCTCAAAACACCCAACGATGCCTAAACATCACGATAAACTAACCCACGTCACGGGAGGATGACCGCAAAACACTAACAAACCCCCGAGGCCACTACACGACCCCTCAAAACAACCAAACACACATATAATGGAAACTGCGGACATACCCAAGCCCTCAACTACCCCGAAACCTCAAACAGAACGCTCAAACCCCGATTCCATCCAACCAAATCGATTGAAAACGATTCTAAACCCAAAACCCAATTTATCGAAATATAAATCGCTTTTTCATGCATTTTGAGACGGTAAAAATACACACGATTTCACATAGCACCCTTATAAGACATGAGAGTCTAAGATCCTACCTCGGTGAGCTAAAAACTAAACGCCTCAAAAAGTGAACTTTATCGAAATAAAATTCTGTCCGGATGAAAACGAAGCCCTCGGCACGTAGAACACGGATCCACTACCTGATCACCAAAACCTAAGCCCCGGGCCCTTCGAAAGCTAGAGAGAAGATAGAGAAAACTTGTAGAGAGAAAAGATAGAGGAAAATATATATTTTTGGCTCAAAAGACATTTTAAAAAGCTTTATAGATGTTTGTGCCCAGCCACCACCACTCGAGCGGACCCTTGCCGACATAACACTCTGCCACACCACCGTTCAAGCGCACAACCACCGCTCGAGCGGCCACCCTCCGACCCAACTCTCGGCCGCCAGCTGCTCGAGCGCACGACCACCACTTGAGCGGTCAACGCTGGGAGACAACCCAAACTAAGAAGCAAAATCAAGCCCCTGCATGCACAACAACGATATACAATGGTAAACAACACGTCATAAAACATCACAAAAATTAAAATAGGTCAGGGTCTCACAAGCAAGTTGGACTGGAAAGGTGAACTTGATGGTGGTCCTTCTTGACGATTTCAACATTATCTTGGGTATAGATTTCTTTATGGCTACGAAGGTGGCATCGATGCCATATCTTGGTGGGTTATTCATTGCTGATGACAAATAATTGTGCTTTGTGTCGAGCTGCAACCGAATAAGCAAAGGAAATAGCACGAGGAAAGAGAATGAGACATTTTCTGCTATTCAAGTGCACAATGGGCTGAAGAAAGGTGCTGAGACCTATCTTGCAGCATTAGTGGAGATCAAACCTGATCTTACCGTGGAAGTGCCAAATGAAATTGCTGACTTACTGCAAGACTTTGCAGATGTGATGCCATCAGAGTTGCCTAAGTCTCTTCCAACTCGATGTGCCACCGATCACAGAATTGAGTTGGTTCCTGGTGCAAAACCTCCGATTAAAGCACCATACAGAATGTCCTCGATGGAGTTGGCATAACTGCGTAAGCAGTTGACCGAGCTATTGGATGCTGGTTTGGTGCAACCATCAAAAGCCCCTTATGGTGCCCCTATATTGTTCTAGAAGAAGTAAGATGGTTCCCTACGGATGTACATTGACTATCGAGCTTTGAATAAGGTGACAGTTAAAAAAAAGTACCCTGTTCCTTTGGTTGCTGATCTGTTCGACCATCTCTGCAAAGCAACTTACTTTACAAGGCTGGATTTGCATTCGGGATATTGGCAAGTGAGAATTGTCGAAAGGGATGAGCCAAAGACCACTTGTGTAACACGTTATGGTTCGTTTGAATTTCTTATTATGCCTTTTGGTCTTACAAATGCTCCTGCAACATTCTATAACTTAATGAATGATGCTTTTTATGACTATATCGATCGGTTTGTGGTTGTGTATTTGGATGATATTGTCATTTACAGTGAGTCTTTGGAAGACCACTTGACCCATTTGAAACTTGTAATGTCCCGACTTAGGGAACATTGACTTTATTTAGAGAAGGAGAAGTGTGAGTTTGCCCAACAGGAGATAAAATTCTTGGGGCACATAGTTAGCAAGGGATTGGTGAAGATGGACAAACGGAAGGTGCAGGCCATTTCGGATTGGCCGCCACCCACTAAGGTCCCTGAACTTAGATCTTTTTTTTGGTTTGGCTAACTATTATCGAAAGTTTATACAGGGTTATTCGAAGAAGGCTTCTGCCCTTACTAATCTTTTGAAGAAGGATCATCCATGGCAGTGGAGTGTAAACTGCCAAGACGCTTTTGATAAGCTAAAGGTCATAGTTGCAAGCGAGCTAGTGTTGCGATTGCCAGTATTCAAGTTGCCTTTTGAGGTGCATATAGATGCTTCTAACAAAGCAATTGGAGGCGTCCTGGTGCATGAGGGACATCCTGTGGCGTTTGAAAGCAGAAAGATGAATGATGCCAAGAAGAAATATTCAGCCCATGAGAAGGAAATGACAACAGTGGTGCATTGCCTTCAAGTCTAGCGTATTTATTTGCTGGGAACTAAGTTCACAGTTATGACAGACAATGTGGCTAATATTTTCTTTAAAGTGCAGAAAAAGTTGTCCCCAAGGCAAGCTAGTTGGTAAGAATTCCTTACGGAATATGATTTTGTATGGGTGCACAAGCCTGGTCGACGCAATCAGGTTGCTGATGCGTTGAGTCGCAAAGGAGTTGACGATTATGTTGCTGCAATTTCCCAAGTTGAGGCAGACTTTATGGCGAGAGTTACCCAACATGCTGCCAGCGATGCTGAGTATCAAAGGCTTGTTCAACAAGTCAATGAGGGAATTTTTCGACACTATTGGCTTGAAAATGATCTTCTCCATGCCAAGGGAGATCGTCTTTATGTTCCTATTAGTGGGGGACAAAGGTTGGTGCTACTTAGAGAGATACACAATCCTCAGTGGACTAGTCACCCGAGTAGGCAGCATATGGTTGCCTTGTTGTCCAGATCTTTTTATTGACCAAAGATGGAGGACGACGTGGAAGCTTATGTCAAGACTTGTCTAGTGTGCCAACAAGACAAGACAGAACAACGAAAGGATGAAGGCTTGCTGCAACCTCTGCCAATTGCTGAAAAGCCATGGAGTTCAGTGTCTGTGGACTTCATCTCGGGTTTGCCTAAGGTGGATGGTATGTGTTCTGTCATGGTTGTTGTTGATCGCTTTTCTAAGTATGTTGTTTTTATCCTTGCCCCACATGCATGTCCCACTAATGTTGCTGCTGAGTTATTTTATAAGCATATGGTGAAGTACTTCGGTTTGCCCGAAGACATTGTGAGTTATAGGGATACCCGTTTCACGGGAAGATTCTGGATGGTGCTATTCAACTTAATGGGTTCTGAGTTAAAATTTTCTACAGCCAATCATCCTCAGACAGACGGTCAGACTGAACGGATGAATGCGCTGCTGGAGGAGTATTTGTGGCACTATGTGATGGCTAGTTAGAAGAACTGGTTACAACTGTTGGACAGTACATAGTTCTGCTATAATTTGCACCGTTCCTCAACTACGGGGATGAGTCCTTTAGAGTTAGCTATGGGCTACCAACCCCTCACTCCTCATGAGGTGGCTAGAACAACGACAGGTGGGCGTTATTCTGCTACATACAGATTTGCTAGAGCTAAGCAAGAGTTGCTAGAAGAAGCTCGTGACAGCTTGGCTAAGGCAAGCCGACGAATGAAAAAGTATGCTGACATAGGAAGAAGGCCGCTGGAATTCCAAGTTGGAGACAAAATGATGCTAAAACTAACTCCTCAATTTGGAAAAAAGATCAGTGCTAAAACTGTTTATCGTGGTCTGATTCCAAGATTTGATGGTCCATTAGTGACTGTGAAGAAAGTGGAGAATGTTGCATACAGATTGAAGTTGCCTAAAAGGTTGAAAGTCCATCCTACTTTTCATGTCAATTTCCTGAAGCCTTTTCAAGAAGACTTGGTGAACATGGGAAGGAATCAAGCTCGGCGGGCACCTCCTGTGATTAGAAAGCAGTTTGAGAGGGATGCTTAAAGAATTTAGGAACACCGAACGGAGGGCCAAAGTAAGAAGAATCGGAAAACTTACTATCTAGTTAAGTGGAAAAACTTACCAGACTCTGAAGCTAGCTGGGGGAAGAATGTGACGCTGTGGCAATTTGAAGATCAAGTGCAGTAGTATTTACAGACCCTACCGACGAGGATGTCGGCTTCTTCTGGTGGGGGTGGTCTGTTAGCACCCTGACTTTAGGGTGTCTTAGACGGCATGTGGTCGCACCTTGCACCCTTGCCGACCCATGGTGGCATGAGGTGGGCATGCCATAATATGCGAGGTGGCTTAGTGGCAATCAGCTTGCCACACCACTCTTAGACAAGAATGATGAATTTACTTGGCACGTGAAGGCATTAATTCGGTGTTTAGATGCGAGTAGTTCGTATGGCTTGTGGGTTAATACAAGCAGGTGGCTCAGTGGGCAGATGGCAGACAAGAGTTGGTACTAGCATGTGCTGGGTAGCTGATACTACTACTTCAGCTGACTGACCAAGTGGCGTGGCACTCAGGGGGCATGCCTTGCACATGACTGGCAGTTAGCATTATTGATCATGTTTGTGCATGGCTACCCCATGTTGCAGACATTATGAGCGGTTATATTCTAAAGACTTGTCAAGGCCAACATGCCAGTACATTGTGGTATGAGTATGTGGCATCATGGGCAGTTATTGGCGGTTATAGAATTTATGTTGAAGGTATTCAAGAGTTGACAAGTGTCAACAATGTGGGTTCTCTTTTTTCTATATATGTGCCTAAGTAGTGGGAGATGTCCACTACACTATATGCTTGTATATGGTAACAACTTCTAGTAGCTGCCACATGCCTATATATATGGGCATGGTCTGGCAGCTTTGGCACACAGGTTTGTGGCGTGAGTGTTAAGGCATTTTTCTTTGTAATCTTACTTGGTGGTAATACAAGGGTTAAAACGGTTGTCTTGTAAAAATTCGAATGTCTATATTTTCCTTCTATATGTGTGTGTGCATCTTTTCGTAGCTGTAACTGAGTTTTACTAAAATTAGTGCCATCACAAGGCAATTTTCGTGTCTAAAATTTGGACACTGCGACAATTGACCTCATTATTATTATTAGAGTAAATTACTACAGTAGTTCCTCAAGTTTGGGCAAATATTCATTTTAGATTCTGCCATTTAAATTTTAAAGAATTCAATTTTGCGGTTTGATATAAGTTTCAATTTGATTCCTCCGAAGGAAATCATTAAAATTACAAACAGAAAAAGGCACGTAGATGAGTTTTACGAGGTACACGTGGCTCTTTTCTGTTAGTTTTTTTGATAATTTTGTTTATGAAGGGACCTCAATGAAAAGGCTTTACAAATTGCAGAAATCAAATTGTTCAAATTGAAACTGCAACAACTAATATGAATATGTACTCAAATTTGAGGAACTACAGGTGCAATTTACCCTTACTAATAATACCTCTTTTTGGTAATTCTACAGCTAATCTCACCTAATTATTAATCTCAATCAAACTTTGCTGCTGATTGTCAAGTGAGGTTGCAAGTCATCTTTAACCAGTTGTTATTCCTTTTGCAATTCCGCAGAAGAAATGGAAGACACAAATTAAACATGACAAAAAGTTTGGAAACTATACGCAGCTGTTCTTTAAATAAATTTAAGAGAAGAATTACAAGCAAGAACCATAATAATGTTTCTGTTGAAGGAAACAACTACTACCGACTTCAACATTATGTACATTTGATTCACATAGAACCTTGACTGGCATTTCTCACAACCATTGCCAAGTCAATTTCTTTATTTTGCAGGCAGCAAGCAGCTCAGAAACAGCTACAGATCTTGCTTTGGCTTCCGGCTCAGTTCTGAGTAGTGACCACCCATTAACTGCAAAATCTCTTCCCACAAACCCTCTAATGAAGAATTTGTTGACCCCCCAGATATCAAATTTGGACTACATGCAGCAACGTACCAATAATCTGATTCAATCTCCTCCCTCAATTGATCCAGCTGCCACCCAGCATACCCGACAAAGAATTTGAAATCTTGAGGCTTAAGAACCCCTTTCTTCACCAACCCAGCAGCTTCATCCAAACTGTTTCGAGCACCAAAACACATGCCAGGGATAACCTCTTCAAAACCAAGAAGTTGGGATTTTTCCCTCGTTTTAAGCAAAAACATACTTGCCTCTAGGGGTCCACCGAAATGCAAAGAACAATCAGCAAATGTGGTTGCCAGATCAAGATTGGTGGGCTTCATGTGTCTAATCCTTTTGTGAAGAGGACGGTTTATGACCACACCAAATGGGCCCTCTTGGGGGTGCCTGGTGCCAGATCGGAGAAGCAGAACAACTGTTCTTTCAAAAGTGCGAACACCATCAAGCTTTTCTGTGGCGACAAGAACACAGCCAGTCTCAGGAGATGAAATTGGGTGGGCCCACTTCAGACCAAGAGGGTTGGACTGAAGCTGAGCACCATCTTGGTTCTGAGTACCAGTTCCCACAGTTTCAGCCTGGTAAAAGGTCCATTTAAATAGCAAGCATGTTAAGTTTCACAATAATGGTCAAACCAACCAGTTTGGCTTTTCTCCAATATAAGATAAACAGGATCTTTTCAACATTTTAAAGAAAAACAAAACCCATGTTTCATAGTCGGTGTAGGTTGGATTAGATTAACAGGATTAGTGTATGAATTGGTAATTAGCTGGGATAATAGTTTTTTTATATTTGATTTAGGTAGGAGTAGATAATGGACTAGACAAACTCGTGTTTGATTTGGATGGGATTGAATAATGTAGAATAGGATTATATTTCTTAATTTCCATTACTATCCTTATGATGCTTCAACCATTCACCTGTGCAATTAAGGCCCCGTTTGGGATTTTTTCCTAGAGTTAATTTTTGGAATGCTAATTTTTGGCCTAAGTTTTTCAAAAAAAATGATTAAAAAAACCCTTTCTGCAATGTTGCTTGAGAAAAAGACGGAAGTATCGAGAAAAAAATGCTCATATACCCATAGGTAATGTTGGTATTGTTGTGGAAAGCGAGGGACAAAATTCTAAATGAAGAGCTAATCCAGATGGACTAGATTAGTAAGAAAGAGTCTCAGCTGGTATTAACAATGCCCCAATTCAACGGGATAGGCAGTCCATTGGGATTCTCAATTGGGCCGAATTGATCAAAACAAAGGTATAAAAGGCCCACTGGATTGGTAATCCAGTCCATTGCCATACAATGGGTAAGAAACATGGCCTAAGTATGATGCAAATGGGCCAAAACAAATAGGTATGACGCAACACATCAAGCACAAGGGTGGAATTCCATTTAACCCCATCTCACACTATTATTTTTCAACAAATCCAAATAGTATTTTTCACACAAATATTGATTTTTTAATTAAGATCCAGAATTTCTTTTAATAGTTAAAACTTCTCTCACCGTTATCAGTCAGCAGGTTCATTTGAGGTAAATCACCCCCTAATATGTCAATTTTGGGGATGAACTTCTCTAGTAAGATTGTAAACAGGATGGATTGGAAAGCAAGTAATGGTGCACCGCAACACTTTTCACCTTCCAACTTTCACCCTGATTCCAATTTGGTTATGGTTTTCTACCGACTAATAACATTAAGAAGCACATAACATTTGGGGGGCAGTATAACAAAATCAGTAGATGCATCAGGCAATCAAGAATCATTTAGAGAATTATTAGTTTTTATGAACACTGCCTCTGAATTTTATAGTTATACGATCATTTTTGGTGAATCAAATCCACTATAAAATAAGTAAAAATAAAATAGTAAAAATAACAATAATAATAATACCTGCTCCCGAACAAAGAGAGATGCCCTAAATTCTCTCCAATCTAAAGTTTTATGATGGGATTTCTGGGAGGCAGTGTCATTAGATTTGTTGCTCTCTGAGGAACTATTGTTTCTTTTTGCTGCATCTCCTTCTGGAATTGACTGATCACCATTCCCTGCAATTATAGAACACCCAATACAAAATGCACACTAATGTTTCTATTTAAGAAGGTTAATAAAATGTACAAATTTTAGCCAATACTAATGATCCTTCTCCAAGATCTTAATGTTAAGGTTGGTATATTGAAAATCATATTTTTAGTATTTAATTTTATTTTTTAATAAAATTAATTTTTCACTTTATGAGAATCTTTATGAGTAATGTATGTGTATTATTTCTTTAATATTATGCATGGATATCTGATATTCTGTATAATATTTAATCTGGTGTGTAGAGTACGGTTTGCACACAGAAGATCAGATTATAGGTTCTTGCAAAATATAAGTTTTATGTTCACAGTTTAAATGGAAATGGGCATACCATTGATACGACTGTAGTACAGAGTTTTAGTAGGCATGTCTTGGTTACGAATAACAGATAATAGCGTCGTCTATTGTTCCGACTCTCTGTGCTAGTATACTTTGTGTGTATTGAACGGAATATTTAAGGTAATTAATTTTATACTAACTATATAAATTAATTCACCCCAAAATTATTATGAATAGTGCTTATCATCTTAAACTTGAAATAATTATTGATTTGTATATATTTAATATTCGTTGTTTTGATTCATTAAATGATGTAATCTTATATGTGTCTATATTCCCGGTAAGTTGGATAGCGGTATTATTTATATGACAAATATTAATTATTGACGGAATCCACATCTCGAAATATCGGGATTGACGATACCCCCTTAAGGAAGCTTATAAGTTTTAATCGAGTCAAACCCTGCAAGTGGATTTGATTATTATCCGGTAGTCAAATAAGTTAAGCGGAAGGGCTTAAAAAATATCAAGATACCGATTAAATTAAATTATCAGTAATTAAATTTAATTGGCAAGTATCGGGAATCTTAACGTCGAAAGAAATGGTAATCATTTAATAACAGGAGCTCAATGCTATATAGTTTTTAGATTATGGGTCATAGTACAATTACAGTTCTTTAGTGTTGTGAACTGTAATTCAGTATTTCATGAAAATTGCAGAAACCGTTGCTAGTTTTTCATAATTACAGATACCGCTATAAGGTTTACTTAATTGCAAAAACCACTGATACGTATCTGTGTTCCACTGGAAGTTTCACTCATAATTATTTCCCAAGCCCCTGCTATAACCCTATTAATATGCGGGTAGGCTGAACCAGTTTCATAACTTGTCTTATAAGACTAAAGCTGTCCAGGTTCTGCTGGTGCGAGTTCTCGAAGGATTATAACCCACACTATATCCAGGAATCGCATAAGGGAATACAGTAGAAGATCTGACAGAAGCTTCAACTCATATTCAAATCGTAGTTGAAGATTCGACCAGTAAAAAAGTATTCTTCTAAATTAACTTCGGATGTACGGATTTTATTTTGATCGTTCGTCATCAAAAATTTTTATCTGGAACCCGTTTTGGCGTTTCCCCGTTCAGTTAATTTTTTCAGATAATCGTTTGCAAAAACAAAAAAATTGGCAGTTTTGCCTCCAACAATTGGTATCAAAGCCGTTTGTTTTTTGTTTTCAGTTATTGGGGCAGAGTAGTTTTAGAACTGTTGCTAACTTTGTTTTGCAGGCGTTCTAATCCCAATTTTATGATCATCATTTAATTTTTCATATTTGATTGAATGGTGTGAATGATTATTATTTTTTTTAATCACGAGGATTGACCGTGATAGATCGAATGTGAGCTTTTAGGACACAAGATCGATATAATAGCTAGTTTCTGTTTTTATAATATCTGTTTAGATTATTTAAGAACAGGTTGAACATATCCAAGAACGAATGTGGCACCGGCGGTGGTTCGGGTTTTTACGAGCCACAGATCGCGATAAATTTTTTATGGTTTTAAACGATTTTTTCTGGTAAGTTTTTCTACAATATTTATGAATAAAAAACAGCATAAAAACAAGTCAAAAACAATGAGAAAAAATTACCAAAACAGCCCGATTCCAGCGGCTTTGTCGACGGCGATTTTTATGATTTTCTGGGCCATTTTTGGAACTATTTTTTAGGTAGTTTTTAAAACATACAATTGCAGTAAAACATATCTCAAAATACTGTTAAAAATAAAAAAAAATAGCCAAAATCACAACCCAAATAGGCGGCAAACAGGCCGACGGTGACGGCACCCGGCGGCAACAGCTTCCAGGTAGTTTTTTGATAGTTTTTCGAACTGTTTTCAAGCAGTTCTTTTGACAGAAAGATTCTACCTTTTGAGAGCTTTCCAACGGTATAAAATACGTCGAAAACAGAGTTCGAAAAGAGGTCAAAAAAGCCTCAAGAAGTAAGCGGTTCTAGGTGACGGCGCTGGTGAGCGACGGCATTCTGTTCTATGCGGTTTTTCGAGCTGCTTTCGAGCAGATTTTTTCATAGAAAAATAATACTTTTCGAGAGCTTTCTTTTGATATAAAGTACATCGAAAATGGAGTTCGGAAAAATGTCGAAAAAGCCTCGAAAAGTTGGCAGCACAGTGCTGTGGCGGGCAGCAGTGTTTTTTGAGGTTCGGGCCATTTTTTCAGCCGTTTTCGGTACTAGTTTCAAGCAGAATTTTTTATAAAAAAATCCTATATTTCGAGAGTTTTCCAACAGTATAAAACTTGTCGAAAACAGAACCCGGATGAGACGGTAGGAGCCGCTTGAAGGTAGCGGCAAGTTGATGCCGGCAGTGCCTGGTGGTTGCCGGCGACTCTCTCCCATGGCTGATTTTGATGTATATTCTGACATATACGAGACTGATATGATATATATTGATATGTCAGATAGTATCAGAGAAGTTTGATGCAATCAGGACACTGAATCAAAAGAGAACAGAGATTGAAACAGTTAATTCTCTTAGGGAGACTGAAACATCTCAGTGATTCTCTCAAGGAGACTGAAACTGAAACATCTCAGTGATTCTCTTAAGGAGACTGAAACATCTCAGTATTTCACTTGGATCATAAAAGCAGGATATATGCATATCATGTTTATATATATATAAACTACGTGGATGATTGTATATCTTTATTTATCCTGTTAATTTAATTAATTAAAAATTTTAATTTTTAATAAAATATTTTATAATGAAAAATAAAATTAAGTTTTTTTTAATTAATTAATTTTAATTAAATAGAAAAACTTTAAATATTTTATTTTTTTACAAAATATCACGTTTAAAATGATTTTTTTATAAAATTAGATATCTTGAAAAAACATGAGAATTAATTCTGGATTTTGAATTAATTAAATAGAAAAATATTTAATCGAAATAAAATATTATTTTTCAAAAAATCTGAAACGAAAAATAAAATAAATGCATTTAATCACTATTTTAACTGAAAAGCTGGAGAAAAAATTGTACATTTATTAAATTTCATTTGTTACGCATTTAAACACGAAAAGATGATTTGATAAACCAAAATATTTGGAATCGTATACACGAAAAGATGTTTGATTCTTTCAAATCGTGTCTTTCGAAATTAATAAATTTATTTTAATTAAACGAATTTTTATAACCCTAAAAAATATTTTAAAAATCTAAGTAGGAGAGAAAATATATTTACAGATAAATCTCGCGGTCTCTATCACCAGTTTGTAGGAGATGCAATTAAATCCTACGTGTCGACAGTAAGGCCTCTCTCCCCAACGGACAGATTAATTGTGGTATTGTCAGTACAAACCTCCTTTAACAATAATTCTAGATAATTGTTAGTGTGGATCACTTCCCTATCTGAAGGGTTCATTGCGAAGCTATTAATTTGGGATTAGGTGATAGTTAACACTTAACTGTATATAATAGTATCCTCTCCATCTGAGTCATTACTATTATATACTGAACTGAAACTATATCAGTTATTTAATTTTACTTGGCATGGTCAGTTGCCTAGATAATAAAATTAAAAAAAATTCACTTGTCATGTCTTATAAAGGATAGTAGACGTCCTCCAATCGAGACATACTATTCTCAAGTTACCAGGCTGTTGGAGAATTAATTTTAAAATGGTAGAGGGAATCAAATTAAAATAAATTCAAAATTTTTCTCATCATAATTAACGGGTTTTTTTTAATTATATAATTCTCAGGATTAAAATGGATTTCAACCCACTCGCTTTTTATACTCAAAAAAAACAAACTTACGGGACTGAATTTTGTTGACTGAAAATATAATTTGGATATAACTTTAACTACAAATGGTATTTCTTCAATACCAGAAGATGTGTTTGTTTCTGAAAAAAATTCTTCCTCTTGGCCGAAAAGCATGAAGAAAAAAAAAGTTCAGAAACAGGGAGACGGTTTCCAAGGGTAGTTAGTAGGCCACAGACTGATGTGAAAAAACCAAAAGGCAGATGTTTTCACTGCAACCAAACCCGGCACTCGAAAAAGTTATGTCCAGTATTTCTCAAAAGGCAAAACAAGTAGGGTTATTTCTGTTCACTGGTTGTGGAAACATGTTTAGCGGTATTATCTACCGGTACTTGGTGTGTAGATATGGGACCACTAATCATGTCTGCAATTCATTGCAGGGGTTCCAAGAAACCCGACAACTTAGTAATGGGGAGATTTACCTGCATATGGGCAATAATACAAAGGTAACAGTACTTGCAGTATGAGATGTCATTTTCAGTTTTGGTAGATATCGAGTTTTAATATTGAGATATTATCTTTATGTACCTGCCATTAGAAGGAAACTTAATTTCCGTTTCTGGATTAGCTAAAGACGAATATTCGGTTTATTTTAATAACTCAGTGGTTATTAAGAATAATAAATGGGTTATCTGTTCTGGTACATTAGTGGATGATTTTTATATTATTACTCAAATATCTCCTGCACTGCAACTAACTGAAATGAATAGCACATCTAATTTACCATATAACAGAAAATTTTCTTTTTTAATGAATCAAACGTTTCTTTAGCACTTATACTTGGGTCATATTAATCTAAAAATGATAAACAGACTGGTAGCAAATATACTTTTGAGTTAATTGAAAGTGGAGGCACTTTCAGTCTGTGAATCTTGCTCAGAAGGTAAAATGACCAAGAGACCCTTTTTGGCCAAAGGCTATAGAACTAAAGAACCGTTTGAGCTGGTTCATTCTGATGTATGGTTCTATGACAATCCAAACTAGAGGTGATTTTGAGTATTTCATCAGCTTCATTGATGACTACTCAAGGTATGGATACATTTACCTGATGCACCGTAAGTCTGAATGCTTTGAGAAATTCAAAGAATTCAAGGCGGAGGCAGAAAAGCTTATGGGTAAAAGTATCAAATCACTACGATCCAACCGTAGTGAGGAATACCTCTTTGGAGAGTTTAAAGACTACTTGCCATTAGAGGGGATTACATCCCAGTTGACTGCACCTGGTATTTCGCAGCAGAATGGTATAGCAGAAAGAAGGAATAAAACTCTTATGGAAATGGTAAGGTCCAAGATGAGTTATTCAGGTTTACCCGATTCGTTTTAAGGATTCACTTTAGAGACACTGGCTTACATTCTGAACTTAATACCTTCTAAGTCAGTACCTTCTACTCCCACAGAATTGTGGACCGGGCGTAAGCCTAGTCTGAAACATATTCGGATTTGGGGGTGTCCAGCACATGTGCTGAAAGGAAACGCGGGTAAGTTGGAACCGAGGACAGAAGTCTGTTTATTTGTAGAGTATCCCAAGGGAACGAAAGGTGGTTTGTTTTATAATTCTAAGGATCATAAGGTTATTGTTAGCACCAATGCCCGATTCTTGGAAGAGAATTATATTATGGATCACAGGCCCAAAAATAATATTGTTCTAGAAGAACTGAAAGAAAATACCAGTAGAACGGAAAAACAAGTCATTGATATCCCATTACCTCGTCGTAGTGGGAGGATTATCGGGGCAGGTGCAAATCAAGAACAGGGTGCTGATGCACAGAGTTCTGATTTTGCACAGCGTGTTACTGCTAGTACACAGACAGGTAGTGTCTCGACATAATGGGAGGGTTGTTCATCAACCTGAGCGGTATCTGTTCTTGGGAGAGTCTTTTGACAGGATCCCGGCTGAACAAAATACCGAGCCATGTAACTACAATGAAGCACTTCAAGACAAAGATGCAAATCTTTGGCAAAGGGCTATGAATTCAAAAATTGAATCTATGTATTCCAATCAGGTCTGAAAACTTGTAGAACCACCCGAAGGAATAAAACCCATTGGATGTAAGTGAATCTACAAGAGGAAGAGAGGAGCAGACGGGAAGGTCGAAACATTCAAAGCTAAACTTGTTGCTAAAGGGTTCACTCAGAAAGAAGGGATCGATTATGAGAAAACCTTTTCGCCGGTAGCCATGCTTAAATATATCCAGATTTTCTTATCCATTACCGCTCATTTCGATTACGAAATTTGGCAAATGGACGTCAAGACAGCTTTCCTTAACGGAAGTCTTGACGAGTGTATCTATATGATACAACCAGACGAATTCATTGTAAAGGTTCAGGAACACACGTTGTGTAAGCTTAAGAAATCTATTTATGGACTTAAGTAGGCATCGAGGTCTTGGAACATTCGGTTTGATCAAGCCATTAAATCTTATGGTTTTGATCAAAGTCCAAATGAGTCCTGTGTGTACAAGAAGCGTGACAGAAGCGTGGTGATCTTCCTAATACTTTATGTAGATA
Source organism: Heliamphora exappendiculata (assembly GCA_034768845.1). Taxonomy (NCBI): domain Eukaryota; kingdom Viridiplantae; phylum Streptophyta; class Magnoliopsida; order Ericales; family Sarraceniaceae; genus Heliamphora; species Heliamphora exappendiculata. The sequence continues at coordinate 15,016,362 of JAOTRH010000010.1, read as the reverse complement.
ATATCTTACTCATCGAAAACGATGTGGGGGCATTATCTACAGTTAAAGTATGGTTATCTGGGCAGTTCAATATGAAGAACTTGAAAAAAGCCAATCACATCTTTGGGATCAAGCTTATGCGAAATCGAAACAAAAGATGTTGGGCTTATCACAAGCAAAATATATCGATGATATCCTTACTCATTTTAGTATGCAAGATTCCAAGAAAGGGTTTTTCCCTTTTAGTTATGGAATCACTCTATCAAATGATCAATGTCCTAAGACACCTGATGAGATAGAGATGATAAAGACGGTTCCTTATGCTTCGGTAATAGGAAGCCTCATATATGTTATACTTTGCACTATACCCAATATCTGCTTTGCCGTAGGGATGGTTAGCAGATATCAGTCTAACCCAAGGCAGGAGCATTGGACTGCGGTAAAGAATATAATCAAGTATTTGAAAATGACTAAAGATTATATGATGGTTTACCAGGCAGACAGTCTAGTACCTTTGGGGTACACAAACTCATATTTCTAGTCTGACAGGGATTCCGTAAGTCTACCTCAGAATATGTGTTTACCTTAGGAGATGGAGTTATAAGTTAGAGGAGTATTAAGAAATCCTGCATTACTGATTCCATCATGGAGGCCGAGTATGTGGCAGCTTCTGAAGGAGCCAAGGAGATCGTTTGGCTCAAGAGCTTCCTGTTGGATCTAGATGTGGTACCTTCAGTTCAATCGGCTATTACACTTTACTGTGACAATAGCGGAGCGGTTGCAAACTCGAAGGAGCCAAGGGTCCATAAGAAAGGCAAGCACATTGAGCGTAAATATCACATAATACGAGAAATTGTATAGAAAGGTGATGTTACTGTGACCAACATTGTATTAGGAGACAACCTTGCATATCCTTTTACAAAGAGCTTACCGGTTAAGACTTTTGATAGTCATGTAGAGGGCGTGAGAGTTAGATGCATGGCAGCATGGTTTTGAGTATAAGTGGGAGATTGTTAGAGTTGGTATACTAAAAATCATATTTTTAGTATTTTATTTTATTTTTTAATAAAATTAATTTTTTATTTTATGAGAATCTTTATGAGCAATGTACGTGTATCATTTCTTTAAAGTTATGCATGGATGTCCGATATTTTGCATAGTATTTAATCTGGTGTATAGAGTACGGCTTGTACACAGAAGATCAGATTTTAGGTTCTTGCAGAATATAAGTTTTATGTTCACAGTTTAGATGAAAATGGACATACCATTAGTACGACTGTAGCACAGAATTTTAGTAGACCTGTCTTGGTTACGGGGAACAGATAATAGCGTCGTCTATTATTCCGACTCTTTGTGCTAATACACTTTTGTGTGTATCGAACGGGAAATTTGGGACAATTAATTTTATACTGACTATATAAATTAATTCACACCTTACGGTTATTATGGATAGTTCTTATTCTCTTAATTCTAAAATAATTATTGATTTGCATATATTTAATATTCATTGTTTTGATTCATTAGATGGTGCGATCTTATATGGGTTTATATTTTCGGTGAGTTAGATAGCGGTATTATTTATAAGGTAAATATTAATTATTAACGGAATCCACGTCCCGAAAAATCGAGATTGACGATACCCCTTAAGAAAGTTTATAAGTTTTGACCGGGCCAAACCCTACAGGTGGATTTGATTATCCGACGGTCAAATAAGTTAAACGGAAGGGTATAAAAAATATCAAGATACCGATTAAATTAAATTATCAGTAATTTAATTGGCGGGTATCGAAATTCTTAACGTCGGGAGAAATAGTAAACATTTAATAACAGAAACTCAATGCTATATGGTCTTGAGATTATGGGTCAACGTACAATTATAGTTTTTTAGTGGTGTGAACTGTAATTCAGTGTTTTATGAAAATTGCAGAAACTGCTGCTGGTTTTCCATAATTGCAGATACCGCTATAAGGTTTGCTTAATTGCAGAAACCACTGATACGTGTCTATGTTCCACTGAAAGTCTTACTCATAATTACTCCCCAGGTCCCTGCTGTAGCCCTATAAATATGCGGGTAGGCTGAACCAGTTTCATAACTTGTTTTATAAAACTAAAACTGTCCAGGTTCTACCGATACGAGTTCTTGGAGGATAATAGCTCACACTATATCCGGGAATCGCATAAGGGAATACAGTAGAAGATCTGACAGGAGCTTCAACTCATATTCAAATCGTAGTTGAAGATTCGACCGGTAAAAAGATATTCTTCTAAATTAATTTCGGATGCACGGGTTTTATTTTGATCGTTCGTCATCAAAAGTTTTTATCTGAAACCCGTTTTGGCGTTTGCCCGTCCAGTTAATTTTTTCAGATAATCGATTGCAAAAACAAAAATCTTAACAATTTTGCCTCCAACACTTAATGCATGAGTATCTAGTACCATGTGGATGCTAATAATTTCATTTAAATTTATTTAAAATTGCATTCAAATTATCTACATGCAAATTTGATCATTTTTTAAATAAATAAATAAATAAAAGACCTTTCTTCTTAGATCAACAAGCAGACAAAACAAAGTTGCAAACTCATGGAAATCAAAATTGAGGTCATACACAAGATGGATAATCATAGGTACAAAATTACAAATTAACACCATCTGGTGCCTATGCAGCTCAAACAAATTTAGATGAGCAAGCAACACGAATGGACAACTCAAACAAAAGGCTGAAAGAAGGCATTTGAGACAAAACTGAAAACAAACAGACATGATAAAAGAAGATACCATTTCAGAAATGGTAATCCAAATTTCCAAATATAAAAATGAGGTGACCATCTCTTATGGTATCAGTTCATTTGTTAGCATTTTGGAATAGAAACGAAATGGGTGATATATTTTTGAATGAACTACAGACAATAAAGGAAAGCTCGGTGCATTAAGCTCCCGCGTATATAGGGTTTGAGGAGAAGGGCGGACCACGATGGGTCTATAGTACGCAGCCTTATCTTGGATACCACTATGGGGGCGGACCACAATGGGTCCTCTTTATCTTTGGCTCATCAAGCAAGCTGTGCAACCATGGAACAAATCTATTATGGATCTAGGAATACCCAGTAAGGGCAGAAAATAATGCCCAAAGCTCCTCTGAACTTTAAAATGAATTAGAAATTACCTCTAATTCCCAATCTCTCAACCATTAGTTCATATGTTACAAGGACTCGGATGGAGTGTCCAGTGCGGGTATGTGTCCGTACCTAGGATTCAACTAATTTTCATGTCCAAGGATAGTAGGACACAACTTAGATTTCACATTGATAAACAATTATTTTTATGTTTTTAGGGTAAAATGGTGTTCATAAACTAACATAGACCATTTATGCATAAAAATAGTCTTATGTTCTGTTCTAAAATAAACTCAACTATTTGGGCATAAACTTAAATGGCTTTCAGAACTATGCATCTCAGACACAAACTCTACACCCTTCCCAAATATTGAGTGTATGAAATGCTGTTCAAATTTAGAGAAGTCCATGTTAGTCATAACATAGCATACCACATCACTTATGGATTCCATTCATACTAATCAAATTATCAATGGGATGAATCTTCCTCAGTGGAGCCATGCAACCAAGAAAATGCCACGATAGAAGAAATGGACCAAATACCATCACCTCCTAATTCCATTTCTAGGGGGAAAAACATGATTGTGGTATTCATCAACTCCTAACGGAAACCGATGTCACTATTCTACTATTGTCGGATGAAAGATTAATGAAACCAAGAAAAATTGGACCAAAAAATCATGTACTTTAGACCTTAATAATAAACAAGGTATTGAACGAAATTGTCTACCACAACTTCCAATTTGATTGCAAGATCCTAGACTAGTTAATGTTAATAATCTGGTACAAAAAGGAAAGCCTTAGTCGGACAGAAAAGGAAGCCGAAAGGGCTCTCTTTGAAGCAAGATTCTTTTAGTCCCGCAAGTCAAAACAACTTGCACGAGCTAAAAGTAAAAAAAAAATGAATCTATGCTCGGAGGGCATTTTCAGGGGATATCCATCTTGTGCACGATCTCCCATCGTATTATTGCTTTGGTTGAGCTCGTTCATTCCCTAAGGACATTGTCCTATCGGTCTTTGTTTGAGCTGCTCCAATGCGCGCAAACCAAAAAATCTCACTTGTCCTGGATTGGACAAGTGCATGGAGATGTTAAGTAGAGATGTGTGGTTCAGTGGTGTTTTGTTATGAACGGGACAGAGACGATTGCCATCAAAACTGAATAGACTTCCCCGCAAAAGCAATCCAAAGGTTGACAATAGCTGTTTGGAGGGGGCTTTCTTTAGTCAAATCATCATTAAACTGAGCCAAAGGGGAAAGCCACCAAATTTGGGTTGGACAGATGCACTAAACTTAAGGAGGGGATTTTCACATAAACAACCATAAGTATTTCTTGATTGGTTGTATAGTCTATAAATTTTATTTAGGTGGTACCTTTCGACTCTTCTCCAAAATGACACATACAACAAAACATCAACGATTTGTAGATAAAATACCAAGAAACAGTTAATAAAATGAAAATTCCAAAGAATCATTATAAGCAAACACTTGCAATGCATGCAGTTAGAACAAGGGGGTATGCTTATAAAAGGGTACATTGGGATAATCTACATCTTGGCTACATGATCATAAGTACCTCTAACCAAAAAAATGCATTTTTAATGTTGGGATACTAATCAGAGCCGCAAAATGCAGTTTTTAGACTCCAAAACCTACCCAATTAGAGACTTAGGTAGAGCCCATTTCACCTTTGGCCTTTAGTTTTGCTCCAAGACCCTCAAAAGTAATACTAATCTCAACAATCAAACATTAACTTCCACATAATCTAAGCCAGTTTCAACCCTTGTGATACAAAAACCCTAAAAATTTCCAAATTCCATTCAAAATCCTAAACCCCACAATCTCTGCGTAAGCTGCTATCTACTATGTTTTCTTAATGTTGTCCATTTGTTATTTATTTCCCAATAGTGCACACAATTCAAGATGTGGTATATAAGGCCAACAATGATGTCCTTTACATTGTTATTATGCCCTCTTCTATGTAATTGCACATGAGCCCATATGGGTGAGATAACTGGCTCACCTTTCCCAACTTGCTCTCATAACTATAACATGGCTATAAGACAACAATGAGAGATAGTTTGAGGCTGTTCTGTTGTAATGTGAAGGTGGCCCATTGCTTCTTCCCACCCTAATATAGCAGGAAACTTAATTTATTAAAACATGGATTAATTACCACGATCAGGGTGCGTAAGGTCTGCAATCAAATGTGCTAGTTACCTGAGATATGCAACCTTTAGTTTTCAGATTATATGTAGCATCACTGAACTGTATAATTTCTAAATTGGAGATGGTATCTTCATTTCCAAAAATTATAGAATTTTGTTCGACTGTACTCATTAACCGATATGAACAATAAATTTATAAGGCAACAGATTTTCAGCATTTGCAATGAACCACTTTATAGGGAAAAAAATCACAATCATAAAAGTTATTCAATACACTATCTAAAAGAGCAAACAAAGAAATTCAAATACGAGAAATTGTTTGGCATTATTAAGAAGTTTGGTTCAATCTAAACAGGGACTTCAAGAGGACTTGAAATAAGTTTGTGCTATTTCAGAGCCTATAATATTTGTAACAAATTATAGTAGCTAGATTTGGCTAGATTTGGCTAGAATAAAAATTAGAGGAATGCTTATTAAGAGTGTTATTGGTTGTCTGATTTCCAGGCTACATTTGGCTATTAGGTCGGGGCATCTTTTTGTGCTTGTGAGTAGGTTGACTTAGTTATCTACATAGGATCAGATTTAAAAGGCTTAGTGGGCCCAAGGAATAGTCAACTTCTTTATTTGACTTGCACAGCAAGTTTGCTTGGCATAGCTAAAGTCTATCGTATGGATTTGTTTAAGGAGAAAGAAGAGGTGTATTGAGCCAATTTATTGAGCATCTTGGCTGCAAGGGTGCAAGTGTCTAAGAATTTGGGTGCGGTTGCATTGGCTTTCTCTTCTAAATTGTAATATTCTCTTCTATTCTGTAACCTTACAAAGATTATTCTTGAAACTATCCAGTCATTGTTTTGGTGCTGAAAGTAGAGATCCTACACAAAAATAAAATCCAACCTTATTCAAAACATTATCAAATCTGAAACCAAAAAATAGATGAATAGTTGATTTCCCAAATACTAAATTTGATAATTAAAAATGTGTCATACCTATAAAGTATAATTTGCATCTGAAACAAGAATTCTCATTATGCTCCTTTTTCTGTTGAAAAAGGAAGAGGACCAGCAAATGAGTAGTGACACTAACTTTCATTTCTCCATCATGTCTCACACATTATTTGACTAATCTATTTGATTTCTTTGTATTTGTTGCGAAAAAATGACCTTCCCACCACCGGAAAATGTAAATTAAAAACATAAATAATAAATAATCGAAGAAACAAGACAAAAGTAAAAAATAATCAATCCTACAGGACACAAATATTTACGTGAAAAACTCTCCAAATGTAAAAGTAAAAAACTGTGTGGCAACAAAGAAAGAAATTTCCACTAGGAAACTAATCAAAATACAAGATCTCTCCACTAACGAGTGGGTGTACACATTCTCTCCACTTAACAGATATTATTTTCACTCCCTCCAATAAAATAAGGTACACAAGAAAACACTCTCCAGTTTTTTTTTTCTCTCCCAAAACTTGAGAAACAATGAAAAAAATCACTCAAAATGGTATTCATACCTAGAATATCATAGCTTTTAGCTTTTCAGTCACGAATGATATTCATACCTAGAATCTGTTGGGTTGTACCTAAATCCTTCATGTCAAAGAACTTAAATAACTCCTACTTCATCTTTCCAATCATCTCATCATCCTATCCAATGACTAGCATATCATCGACATAAAGTAAGAGTATACCAAAGTTGCCACTGGAAAATCTTTTAATGTATACAATCTTGTACCACTGTCTCGGCACTTGCTTCAAACAATATAAACTCTTGTTTAACTTGCAAAACAAGTGCTCTTTTCTTTTAACTTCAAATCCTTCCAACTGACCTAGAAAAAAAAGAAAAATCCTTCCAACTGACCTAGAAAAAAAGAAAAATCCTTCCAACTACTTCTTCTAAATTTCTTCCACCAATTCACAATGAAGAAAGACAGCATTGATGTAAGCTCCAGATACAAGCTAGTTGCTAAACTCACCACTCAAATGAAGTCATCTTCACAATTACGGAGAATATCTCATCAAAGTCAATAACATTCTTCAACCCAAAATCTTTGACGACCAAGCGAGTCTTGTGCTTTACTAGCTTTTCGCTATCATCTTTCTTCAGCTTAAACACCCACTTATTCTTTAATGCTTTTTGAACCTTAGAAAGTTCTACAAGCTCATATGTATGATTTTTCAACACTGAATTTGTCTTATCTTGCATCACTTGCATCAAGCATCTTTTGTCTTTTTGAGTCTGTGCCTTCTTAAAATTGTAATCTTAAGATTATCATGCTCTATCTCATAAGTAGGACATATTCAAAAGCAGACTATATCCTAGATAGTCAATGTTCTCTGGCTGATCTTCTCAATTGAGGTTCTACAAATACAGGTGAAAGGGGTTTCTCTCCACACACTGCCTCCAATTCTTCGGCTTTTGGAACCTTGTCATGTAACTCTACCTTGTTTGTGGCACGATGTCCTTATGCAGGATTCGGAATGAGTTTCAGAACACTAGAAACTTGAAACTTCGTAGGCTTATTTACAAAGTCGAGTATGGTGTGATTTTCACGAAACATTACATCTCTGCTTCGAATTGGCTTCTTCGAATTGGCTTCAATTATACCATGCAGTAGCACCCTCAAAGATGCATGAAGTGGACTTATCATCACTTTGATCTATGCACCTTTGATAAATGTGCAAAAACTTTGCAACCAAACACTCTCAAATGAGAATAAGAAACGTTCTTACAGAACCCCACCCTAGGAATTTCAAAATTCAACGAAATTGATGGTGATCTGTTGATTAAAAAGCAACCTATATGTTAGCTTCACTTCGGAATGGTTTCGATAGCTTAGCCATGTTGAGTATGCACTTAACACTCTCACTAATAGCACAGGTCATCCTCTCAACCACACTACTATCTTGTGGTGTGCCAAGAACCGTCTTTTCATGCCAAATACCATGATCAGCACAGTATTCTTCAAATTCATTAAAAGTGTACTATTCACCATTATCTTCACGAAGACACTTCAATCATTCCCAATCTCTTTTTCCACCATGCCCTTAAATCTCTAAAAATGTTAGAACACTTGATCCTTTGTTTTCAAAAAATACACCCACACCTTTCATGAAGCATCACCTATAAAAATTACAAAATAATGTTAATTACTAACTAATAGCTCCTCTTCTAGGGGACCCGCATATTGAATCAAGCTCAACAAATATATTCTTCTTTTTGCTGAGGAATGAAAGGAAACTGTGACATTTTTCGAATAAACAATAATTGCAAGGGTCCGAGGTAATACATTTGCTAAATGAAATAAGACTTCTTTTTGCTAAAATTTGCAACTTTTTCTCATTCATGTGAGCAAGTCTCTAGTGCCAAAATTTTGGTGAAATTGCATCATCAACTGTGTTTAGACTACTTGAGCATATCTTCACGTCTTATATCGTGTAAACAAACTTGTCATCTGGCAATAACTAGTGACCCCTTAGTCATCTCCCAAGTTCCACTTTTAAAATAATTCTCATAACTCTGAGGATGAAGATTAATCACAGAAATAAGGTTGAGGCGCAAGTGAGAACATGCCCAATATGCTTTAGCACTAAAATGCACCCAACAATAGATTGGGTGTAAACATCGCCTACTTCCACAATCTTATAATGGCTACTATTGTCCATGTTAACTGTGCCAAAATCTTCTGCTATATATGAACTGGAGAACTCTATTTTGGGAGTACCATGTTAAGAAGTTGTATGAACAACCCACTCAATGTCATGATGTACGAAATGAAGGCACTCCTCTTCTCCAATAGAGAGCACCACTACGTCTAAGGATACAACGTTTGTGTTTCCGTCATCCAATTTCGTCTTGCTATCATCATGCCTCTTTAAGTGCCCCCCTTGGCCACAATGGTAGCATTTAAACATACGTTATGACTGTCACCTAATATCTCTAAATTTACTGTGACCCCGAGTTTTTCTGTTGTTTCCTCCTCCTTTACCTAGTTTCTGCCTTAACTTTGTTCCTACCTCTTTTTTTTTTTTTGTGACAAGGGCATGATTTTGTTCTGTGCTCATTTTTTTATTCTTTTCACCTCTTCATTGAATAATGTCATGCAAAGCGTAGTTATTAATTGATACACTAATGTCTTCCAAAAGTAATGTAAGGAACTCAAAAGTAATAGCGCATGTGTCTCATTGTCTAGTACGATCTCAACAGTAGCTAACTGATTTGCCAAATCCTAAAATTCAACTGTGTATTCCACAAAAGAAATAATGTAATTTGAAGCTGTCAATTTGATCATGGTGTTTGGTGTAGTATCCTGTATTTTAGTTCACACAAGACCTTTGAAAAGATCCAAATTCTAATACCACTTGTTAAAAAAATAGAATTCCCACTACTCTCAAATGCAAATTAAAGAAAACAAATAATTGAAGAAGTAAGATAAAGATAAAAGGAAAAAGCAATCAATCCCACAGTACACAAAGATATACGTTGAAAAAACTATGGGGTAATAATTATAAAAAAATCTCCCCTACAAAAATAATGGGTATACAAGGTATCTCCACTCACCAATAGGTATACGCACATTGTCCTTAACAATGGATATTTTTACACTTTTCAATAAAATTGCTAATATAAGAAAACAATCTCAAATTTGTATCCAAAACTTGAAGTTGGTTTCACTATTGCTTCCACTTCCACTGAAACTACTTGCTATGTCACCCTTCACATTCCGAGGCATTCATTCAATATGGCTAATCATGACCATATTGTCATTGTCATCGGAGCAAATAGAAGGAAATCTATTAAATAGCCATCCACCTTTAATAATAAATTTCTTATAGCACAACGACGGGAAAAGTAAGCCCCCTTGTCTACAAGAAGGAATATCCATTTCCCAAAACTCAGCTTACTTCTATTTGTAGTTTCCAATAATTTGAAACTGAGAAATAAATTCTTTATTTATAGTTGAAACTCTAAGGACTTAATTTGCACATAGAGACAATTAAGCCCTTGTCTATAAAAAAAATCTTTAAATCAGATTTTTGGCACTGAATTGTTTCGCATGACTCACATGAAATTCACAAAGTGGCAATATGAGATTGGGTGGCTACTAGCATTCACACTCATGTATTATGCATTCACAGCTACATTTGAACACATTCCAATCCATACACCTATTTATGGTTATTAGAATTGTATGATTTATAATTCAATATGAGTTTCAGACTATACAATTCAAATCTTTACTTCTAATCGGAAGTCACATTGAATCGTATGATTCACGATTCGATTCATATGAGCCACAATTCAATTCATATGATTCATATGATTCTTGCGATTCATGCCATTCCTTTTTTTTTATATTATGATAACCCCTCTTTTAGGAAAGTATGGTGCAATCTTATCCATCCGTTAAAAAAGGCTTAATAGTCTTGTACTTGGTCATCCGGATAATGCTTGTTGTTGTTGTTTTGGATAATTTTACCATATGCTAGTTCTTCATTTTTTTTGTCTTTAAAAGCTTTAAACTTTGAAGTTCTAAATTTTGGATCTTAATGTATGAAATTTATATAAATATACATATATACATATATTGCCACATATATGAATTTTATCATAATCTATAACCAAGAATAAATGTACAATTCTTTCTCAAAAACTACAAGCGTATAACCATTGCTATCATTTTTGTTTTGGTTAAATACAACTATTACTATCAATTAAACAAGAATAAAGAAATTAGACACAATATATAAGGTTTTATAAGTATAATTGTATATTATAAAAAATTTATACAACAAAGTAAATCTTACGATTGAAGATTCGATACGGAGTCACGATTTTGACAAAACAATTAACGATTTGACAACCATGCACCTACCCAATTTAATAATGACTAATCAATGAGGTGGGTGGACAGCCATCAACTGGTATGGCAGTGAAGGGACTGCGAGGTGGACCTGACAATATTGTTAGGAAACTTCTGAAGGTGTGCAATTGTTTTCAAAAGAAATTTAAAAAAACAAGAAAACAACTTTATTCTGTTATCTCCTCACTCAGTTTCCCATCAAGCAAACAGAGCCCTAACAGTAAGAAAGCTACAATGACGAACAAAACCATGAAGTTGAAAAAAACCCATGACCATATGCGGAAACAAAAAACCACACCACCAAAGTTTGTCTACAATTGAAAGCAGGGTAATCGTACCCGAAGAAGAAGAGGAATCAGAATTCTCATTATTCTTCTTTCCCTTAGCTCTCACAACCCACGATTGATACCGAGAAACATTCCGTCTCGAAACCATGAGCTCGAAAACCCTGCTGTCCTCCACTCGCAAGGAGCCCATCTTTCTCAAATTCCAGGAACTTGGATTCCCAGGAATCGAATTTCTGAACAAAAGGGGGCTTCGATGAATGTTCTTGACCCGTACTGCCCACAGATCCATATGTACGCGAAATATTTTCCAGGGTAATAGATTTCCAAACAGAAGTAGCAAATCTAGTTTTAATTACTTCTGCCAACGTTAAGAACGATGAGAATTGGGAAGAAGAAGGAAAGACGAACGAAAATTTGCTGTTGCTGACAGATGTGTAAAACTACAAATAGGGGAAAAAGAGCCACGGAGTGAGAAGTATGGGACAGAGGATATACTTCAATAAATCCTCTAACTCTGTTTACAATGTATAAAATAATCAACTACATAATTAAACAGAACTTTTTATAAAGAAACAATTAGTCATAAGTATAATATTTTTAGATCTCACAGTGCATTTTATCTATTTTAGTTTCTTAACAGCTTCTTTGGTATGCATGAATAGAATAATGTGACAGCAAAATTGAAGTGAGAATAGAATGTTTATTCTTATTCTACTCGTTATAATTATCAAAATAAAATGACGTTAAAATAAAATAATTATTTTTATTACTATATTTGGTATGTTTAGCTCATGGAATAGAATAAAATGCGAAAATTTTATTATATGATAACTCTAAAAGAACTCAAATAACATTAAAAAGTGTGATGGGATGGTGGTGGTATCGGAATGGAGGTGGCACCAAAAGCAACTCTAGTAGTAGCAGTGGCAATAGTAGTAATGGTAGTAGTGGTGGTGATGGTGGTGATTAAATAGCGACGGGAGCAGTACACGGTAATAATGGTGGCAACTGATCGGTGTGTAAAAGTATTAGTGGAATCCTGCAAATTACACTAAGTTAATGTCATACCCCAAATTTCGAGTCACATAAACCACGCAAGAGAAACCCATTTTATGATTTCAAGTTCCATCAAAACCACTTAAGCCCACACGGGTCCAAGAACGTAACCGAAAGCAAGCTTAAAACTTTTGAAAAAAATGCACTTTCGAGGGTTTATTTTATGTAAAAGAATAGCTCAAAAGAATAAGATCACGGTCCCCAAGAGCCAAGATTTAAAACAAACAAACAAATTTTTTAGGAAATTACCAAAACCGCTCAATCTGTCGAAAGACCACTCGAGCGGTCCCTGCAAACTTACTGGTTTTTCACTCGAAATACAAAAAACAGAATGTTTTCTATGACCGCACGAGCGGTCTGTCGAGCGGTTTGACTCTAGACCCTTTTTCAAAACACCACCTTTAAAAACTTAACACTTAAACTTTTTCGCATTTCATTTGAAAACCTTCAAAGCAAAACAAGCCAACAAAAACAGGCTTCAAACCTCCCTCGAAGCACAAGTTTGATATAAAGCATAAAACCAATCGAAAACGATAACCGTTACATACAAAATATGAAAATATACAACCAACCCATAGTTCCTCTCACAAGCATACAATATACATGCATGGATAAACAAGGCCTCATGGCTTATAAAGCGTATGGTTTAGGTCCAAAACATAAGACGTCATATACATAATCCAAAACCAAAAGAAAGCTAAGAAATTTAGTCTTCCACCACCTCCGAGCTCCTCATGATTGCTCCACACGATCAAATTCACCTAAAAGATTTTCAAATCGCACAACGTGAGCTGAAACCCAATAAAAAAATACTAGCATGAATTAAAAATATAACATGAATCACATATTATATAAATAACTCGACTACACGAGTCTCAAAAATGATTTTTCATCCTGAAAATCTCAAGTTTTTTATATAATTCGTTAACATCTAGTAGTTCAATAATCATACAAAACACATTGCATTCCAACAAGGTTTCCACAACCTACGATGTTACCTACACACCTCGAACTCTTTTACGGTCTTCCACCGAGGGATAAGTACTAACCCCACTTACGCAAATTCTTTACGGTCTTTTATCGTAGGACCAACCTCAGCCCCAATTATGCAATCCTTTACAGTCTTACACTGCAGGGTTGTACCTGCCCCAATTAAGCAATTCTTTATGGTCTTTCACCACAAGAGCAATCGAATCCTAATTTCACATACATAGATGTTACACATTTAGAGAAGCACATAGCATGCGCGAATATCTAAAGGCACGCATTCATCAATCACCCGATGAAACCACGACACAACCTCAAGGGTTAGCCCCACACCTCCCAAGACTATATTCCTATAACATATACATAAATTTTTTCGATTTTCAAAACTTATTCTTTTTTTGAATCATGTACACATACGTCCACCAACTTTGTAATAAACCATACAAATGCATAACCTGCTTTTTATCTCACCAAACACAGTTTAAACACAAGGTTCGAGATTTATAACATTATATAACGGAAAAAATGCACATAATCACATGTATCACCCCTTTAAGGCAAGCTAATCTAGAATCCTATTTCTAAGAGTTAAAAACTCGACGCTTTAAGCACCAGCGAGAAACCGAAGTCGCCAAAATGCGATTCTTTTTAGATGAACACGAAGCCTATGGCACGTACAATAGGAATCGACTATTCCCACGCCAAGAACTGGGCTCGAACTAAGCTAAAAGCTATAAAGAAGGCAGAGAGTTTGGTTAGTCTTTCAAGGAAGAGAGAAAAAAGCTTGCTCAACAAGATTTCCTCCAAAACCTAATGACACTCAAGCATTTTATAAAACCCATGCCAGACAGATCACTCGAGCGGTCTAAAAATTGATCAAGCGGTCCTGCACAAAAAAATTTTCAACTTTTCTGCCACAACGCTAAAATAGAACCAGAATCGAAACCAACAAGCACAACTAAATCAACACATGTATAAAATACATAGGAACATGCTTTTTCTATAACATTAAAGCAATATATAATACATTGAGAGTATATATTACAAAATTAAAAGAAGCTGGGTCTCACAACTCTCCCCCCTTAAAAGAATTTCTCCCTCGAAATTCGCTACGAGATCAAGAAGAAAATAATTCCAGATACCTAGCACGGACTTCAGATTTAAGCTCCCACATAATGTCCTCGACACTGTGATAAAGCCATAAAATCTTAACATAAGCAATGGTTCTCCCTCTCAATACTTGTTCTTTCATATCCAAAATTCTCACAGGTTGTTTCTCAGAAGAAACATCCTCGTCCACTCGCAACTCAGCTCAATCCAAGATATGTAACGGGTCAGGCTCATTTTTTCGAAGCATGAAAACATGAAACATGTTATGCATGAAAAAAAATGAGGAGGCAAAGCCAGACGGTGTGCCACATCCCCAATCATTTCCAAGATTTCAAACGGCCCAACAAAACATAGTGGCAACTTCCCGCAACGGCCAAACCTCATCAAACCTTGGCATAACGAAACCTTCAACAACACTTGGTCGTCTGCCCTAAACTCCAAAAGCCTCCTCCTCTAATCAGTATAATTCTTTTAGCAACTCTGGGCCATGACTGTGAGACCCTGACTCATTTTTTTTTTTGGCGTTTTCGGACGCACGTTACGTGTTTTCGTTTGAGCATGTTTTATTACTTTTGATGCATGATTGGGCTTAGATATGCATGCGGGGTAGGTTCCCGGGGTTGTGGGCCATTGTGGTGCAAATCTCGAAAAATTTTAAAAAAAAATATTTTGGAGGCCTATAAATATCTAGAATTAGATATTTTCAAAAGATATTTTCAAAACTTAACTTCTAAGTTTTTTTTTCTCTCTATCTTCTCTCTAAGTTCTTAGGAGCCCGGGGCTCAATTTTCAACGATCCAACAGTGGATCCTTGTTATTGGAGTCGTGGTCTACGCGTTCATCCAGACAGAATTTTATTCTGGCAAAGCTCGATTTTGCACGTGGATCGAGACATCAAGTTTTTAACTCACCGAGGTAGGATTCTAGACCTATTTGTTTTATAAGGGTGTTATGTGTAATCGAGTGTATTTTTACCGATCGAATTGCTGTAGATCTGATTTTCTGTAAAAGTTGGGTTTTTGAGTTAAAAACAAGTTTTATGTCAATTTCGGTGGATAAAATCGTGTTTCGAGAGTTTCTTTCATGATTTTAGTGTTTGGCTTGGACGTGTGTACGTCAGTGGGTGTTAATTATATGTGGGTTGGTAAGTTTATGTGTGTTTAGAGGCATTATAGTGAGTGTTTGAGAGTTTGGGAGCTTAGAATTCGTCACATGGATGTTCTGGAGCGTCAGTGCATGCTGAAGGGCGCTCAAGCGCTGAGCAGGCCCCTAGCGAGGGCTGCATTCTGGTGGTGACGCGCTCAAGTGCTCTGCAAGCGCTTAGCGAGTGCTGCATTCTGGTGGTGACGCGCTCAAGCGCTCTGCGAGCGCCTAGCGAGGGCCGGGTCCGCATGGCTATTTTTCGGCCTTTTCTTTTGATCATAACTCCCTCAGCCAGACTCGGAATTAGGTCATTTTTGTGTTCAAATTGAATCCCTAAAAGTCTTCTTTCCAATGACACCTCTATCACTTCAAACTTCTTTTGTAAAAAAAGTTATGGCCAAAAGAGTGAGAGTATGTCAAAGTTTCTAAACTATTTTTCACCCGTTTTGGGTTGGATGTTTGGGAAAAGGTTATTTTTCATCTTTGGGGGAACTTTTTATCAAATTTATTGTTCCTTGGGAGTTTATTGTGTTGTTTGGTGGTTGGGTCCTTGGTTTCCAATTAGTTTCTAATGGTATTCAGTTGATTGATTATGGGATTAGTCGACTGAAATACTGTTGGATTTTTTTTGGGGTTCGGTTGATCGTGTGGTGGTTCGGGGGTTATGTAGTGACCTCGGGTGCTCATTTAGGTGGCGTCCTCGGGTGACGTGCATGGTTAGACGTGGGTGTTGGTGCACGGTTAGGTGCGTGGTGTTTGTTCGCTGTCAGGTTTGTGTTGGGCGTGTTTAGGGCCCGTGGGCGTTTTGGGAAAAGGACTTGGGTTTGGGAAAATTGGGTCTTATGGTTTTGGTGTTGGCCTCTAGGCTAGGCTTAGTTTTGTGGTTGGTTGTCCTGGTATGTGGATGGGTTGTTCCGGGTGAGTGGATAACGGGTGCGTGTGGCACGTGAATTGGTATCAGGTTATGTGGCGAGTAGCGTTGTGGTGCGAGGTTATATGTGGCTATGTACTTTTATAACTGGCTTTGTACATATATAACTCTACTTTATTTATGTACGAAATATGTAAGTGGATTACATGGTTGATAACGTTATGTATAACGTAGTTTATGCTTTAAAACCTAGAATTTTATAGGCATGTGGCGTGGTTTGTGATACATAGTGGTAGTGCGTGGTTATGCATTAATTTCTTGTTTAGGTTTGCATGGTTATGAAACGATACGGTGCATTAATGGGGTGGTGGCCTATCGGTGAAGGTCCGAGAAGGCGCTGTGATTGGGTAGCGACCCGTCGGTGAAAGTCCGAGAAGGCGCTGTGATTGGGTACCGACCCGTCGGTGAAAGTCCAAAAAGACGCTTTGATTGGGCTGCGGTCCATCGGTGAAAGTCCAAGAAGATACATAGTTTGTTGTTATGGCATGTGAAGGTCGGTTGTATGCATCTGTATTGCATTTGTAGGGGTTGAGGTCTCTCGATGTCTGAGAGGGTAAATGGATTGCTTGAACTGCATATGGGACGGATAAAACCAACTTTTGAACTATTTTTAAGAGTCGTGTGAATCAAGATCTAAAAATCCTTTTTCAAATGTTTTTAGGGTTTCTATGAGTGAGTCAAAACATGGTTATTATTCTCGCTTTCCCTTGCATGTGAAAACTGTTTTTAAGGCTTGAAAGATAGTCTAAACCTGCACTTCGATTTCCTAGCATATTTTGTTTATATTGCATGCTTGTCTAGTTTCTGCTGAGCCTTGGCTCACGGTGTGGGTTAAAATATTTTTAGGTACCAATCACGCTCACTGATCTGGAGATTGCTGGCATGCGGAAGAGTTATAGTCTTCCTTTTTGTTCTTTTGTTACATATGTTGTAACATGTTTACCGACGTTGGAGTCTTATGTATTGTAGCCATTTGGCGTTTATATACAATGCATGTATGTTTTATCTCGAGAGTGTATTCTCAGTTGAGTGGTATGCTTGGTTATTTGTGGGTGTTTCACGTGACCCGGAGTTTGGGGCGTGATAGTGACCAAGCGTTGGCAAATCATAGTGATCTTCTCTGTCGTTTTTTGCACCAAGTCGGTTCCCAAAACTATGGCTTCTCCCGCTTCTTCCAAACACACCAGTGACCTACACGATCTTTCATACAAAGCCTCGAAATGCGCCATTCCAATGCTAGACTGATAACTATTGTTGTACGCAAACTCTACAAATGGTAGATGATCTTCCCAAGAACTCAAAAAATTATGCACACAAGCTCTCAGCATGTCCTCTAAAATCTATATAGTACGCTCGGACTGATCATTCGTTTGAGGATGAAAGTAGTGCTAAAAAGTAAATTCGTCCCCAAAGCTACCTGAAGACTCTACCAAAAGTGCGATGTAAAGTGCGGGTCTCGATCGAAAACAATAGATACAGGTACTCCGTGTAATCGAATAACCTTACTAACATATAGCCTACTCAGCTTGTCCACAGAATCTTTCACACGAATAGGAAGAAAGTAAGTAGACTTCGTCAGTCTTTCAACCACAACCCAAATAGCATTGTACCCCTTATGCGATGTAGGAAGTCTAGACATAAAATCCATAGTGATGTTTTCTCACTTCCATTTCGATATTGGCAACGGCCGTAACATCTCTACTGGCCTCTGATATTCTACCTTCACTTACTGACAAGTAAGGCATCGAGAAACAAACTAAACCACATCCCTCTTCATTCCCTTCCACCAGAATTGACAGCGCAGATCATGATACATCTTGGTACCTCCCAGATGCACTGTAAGACGAGAATTGTGGAAGTCCCGTAACACATCATCGCGGCACGACTTTAGCACAAATACTCTCTCAGCAAACCTTAAACTCTGATCCAGACTCACAGCCCATCCCTTAGTGTCTCCTTCACTAGCAATACGATCCCGAAACATCTGAGCTTCTTGATTTTTCTGCTGAGCCTCCAGAACACGGGCAATCAACATGGGTCACAAAACCACTGAAAATAAGGTCACACCCTTACCTTTCTCCCTAAGACACAAATCAAACTCACCAACTGTTAGAGGCAATACTGCCAAGATAATTGTTTTCGTAAAATAATTTTTGGTAAAAAATTAACTGGACTGGAAAATGCTGAAACATGCTCCAGATAAAAAATTTAACGTCGAACGATCAAAAATAAACCCGTGGAACCGAAGTTAATTTAGATGAATACCTCTTGTCGATCTAATTTTCAACTACGACTTGATTCTGAGTTAAAGCTCAAGTTAGATCTTCTACCGTATTTTCTTATGCGATTCTCGAACGTAGTGTGGGCTACGATCCTCTGAGAATTTGTACCGATAGAACCCCAATATATTTAAGTCTTTAAAAGATAAAAATAATATTATAATATATGAGATATGATCTATCTGATATATGATGTATCAATCTCAAACTGGTTCAGCCTACCTGCGTATATATAGGGCTAC
>JAOTRH010000010.1:14979894-14997103 GCA_034768845.1 Heliamphora exappendiculata | reverse complement strand
TTCACCCCCCCCCCCCCCCCACTTTTTTTCTTCGTTTTATGAAAGATAAATCTGGCTATCATTCTCTTTGTGAATATTACCCACGAAACAACATTTCTTGGAACCCAGAATAGGTACTCACCTCGACCAGAAATCCTGCATTAATCACAAGGGATATAAACATATACACCCACATAATTGTATCTTGTGTCTGAATGTTGTACGAATGTAAATATATCTCTATGTCAGTGCTGGATTCTGGTCTGAGTTTTGATTTTCAATCCTTTTCTACGAGTCCTCTTCTGGGTTTTCATTTTTTTTTATCTCAGCAATTTTATCCTTTTTTTGATATTGTTGTTTTGTAATATATTTTTAATTCTTTACCTTTCAAACGGGCAGTTCTTTAAATTTCATATTCTTTATGGTTTGTAATGCCATTGTGCTGTTTGTCCTTTTTTTTTTTTTTTTTGAAAACAAAGAGAAATCTGTGTTTTTGAATTCTGACATTTGGACCTCTTTGTCATCCTCTCCCTTTCAAATTCTTCCGTTTCGTTATTTGTACATTCTTTTGAAGAACCGTTAACGAAGTTTTGTGGCATCGATTGAAGTTTCGGGATTGTATTGTCCAAAAGGGGTGGTGATTGTTTGGAGAAGATTCTGGTTGAATTCTAAGAGCATTTCAAGCTGTGGCTTGATTCATGCCCTCATTAGCATTTGAAATCAATGCAGTTTTCTTTTATCATGGGTTGAATCGAAGAGCACCCCCAGATTTCAAACATCATGAATTTGGGCATCCTTAAGTATTGGAAAAGGTGATTGAGCAAATTCATAGGACTTACCTGTTTGACAAAACAGGTGGGTCGGGTTCCTTAGGATGGGCTGCCTTTGTTCCAAAGAATCTAATGCAGATGATTATGTTGCCAATAATGAGAATGAGAAAGAGAAAGAGCTAAAGAAATATTCGGTACAGGGGCTTGCTCCCTCAAAGAGTGAGGAGACTGTAGTTGGGGTAGTTAGTAGTGGTTATGATGAGTCTGCTCACACAATATCGAAGCCAGTTTTACAACCCAGTATGGGCTCTGTACACGGTTCGAAGGATGAAGAAGACAGGAAAACGAGGATCGTCGAAAGACCCACGAGTGGTCACCATCAGAGACGAGCTACGTTGGATGCGGTGGTCCTTGAAGGACAAGCAGCAATGGCTCGGATAATTAGCCTTCCTCGTGGCACCCAAGGAGAACAGATTGCTGCAGGATGGCCATCCTGGCTTACTTCAGTTGCTGGAGAAGCCATCCAGGGGTGGATTCCTCGATCCGCAGATTCGTTCGAGAAGTTAAACAAAGTCAGTTTTATTTCTTGTTAACTCATAGCTTGTTTCATGAAACTCTCCTAGTACAATTTTGTTTGTGTTTTCATATATGCTTAAATTTTAGTTTAGTTGTTTTCCTACTTGATTGTGTTGCTTCCGTCAACCATTTACGATAACTATCATTTTGGGATTTGGTTGTTTCTTGTTTAGTGCGTGCTCTGCATCATTGGATACAATATATTATCCTTAAAAACAATGCATTTATTTTTTGAAGTAGCCTTCATGATGTTTAGAAGTGAGTCCTTATTTGTCTTTCCCTCCTGTTGATGGAAGGTACCTGGTTCTCTTTTCATTTTTGATTCTCTCTCCATAAACCTGCAAAATCCTTCTGGACTGAAATGTTTAGTACTCGCATCGTTGTAGGGTGTCTACTTGCAATGAAGTTCATTTGGAAAACATTTGAGTCTTATGCATACATATTATGAAGAATGGGGATTGCACTTAGCTTCATAATCTTTGTTTAAACGGCAAAGAAAGATAAAAAGAACAGATGGATAAGTCAAACTGGGCTACATGTCATTAAACGGGAGATGAAACTTAAAATGATAAACAATCTAGTTTCCCGAGCAAAGTTCATTCTTGTAGTGTGCAGTGCACAAATCCGAACAGACTACATGTGTACATACATGTGCACACACGTACGCTGTTGTAAAGCCATTCTGGTGGTATAGATAATGTTCTAAACGCAAACATTATGTCTTTTTCAAGAAGATTCAATCTTTCAGTACATTTGTTTTTATTCAAAGCATGATTAAATATGCATTCCTTGCACATGAAAAATCCATATGGCTGTAAGGCGTAACACAATTTAAAAGGTTTTATATGGAGAAGAGGAGGAAAAGAATGGCATTGTCGAATACCTTTATTTAATAGGAACCTTTTGGGTACTTTAGTGATACCTTCTAACTAGTTGGGACCGGCAAAATGATAGCCTTTTGTCAATTTTTTCTTTCTTAATATTTTGTATCAGTTGAAGCATGAGTTTTTCTGTTCTTTGATGTAGCTAGCTTTGTAAATTTATAGTGAAGGACATAAACATATTTGCTCAATTCGGTAATCTAAAATTTCCGAATTGTTTTCCCTTTATCCTAATCGAGTTGTTGAGCTTATAAATAGATGTTCACCTTCGATTAATGTTATTAATGATCTAAAACTACTCAATTGTCAAGGGGAATTATGTACGATTCAGTCTTTATATGTACTTCCCAATCAAGACTGTATATAAAGTTCTTAAGTCTTTATATGTACTTCCCAATCAAGACTGTATACAAAGTTCTTAGTGAACGCTCATCGATTTTCACATGCTTTTCTGTTTATGCAGATTGGACAAGGAACTTATAGCAGTGTATATAAGGCCCGTGACCTAAACACCGGCAAAATTGTTGCAATGAAGAAAGTACGATTTGTAAATATGGATCCAGAAAGCGTTCGTTTTATGGCTAGGGAAATCCATGTGTTGCGAAAACTAGACCACCCCAATGTAATGAAGCTTGAGGCTCTAGTGACCTCGAGAGTGTCGGGCAGCTTGTACCTTGTATTTGAATACATGGAGCACGACCTTGCTGGGCTTGCAGCTTCCCCTAACATCAAGTTCACTGAACCACAGGTACTTCCTCTCACCTTTCCTGATTATAAGGAGTTTGTCATTTTGACCATGAGGCCTTAATGCAAGGCTGATCCTAAATTTTAGCAGGCTCCACGTATGTTCTAGAAAACATTATGATTTCATTGTAAAGAGTAACTGCTGGACATTAAAATCTCTCTCTCTCTCTCTCTCCTTGTGTTTACATATATATAGCCTTAGCGCAATGTGACCTGGAGGTCATGAGTTCAAGACGTGAAAACAGTCTCTTGCAAATGCAAGGTAAAGCTGCATACTATTGACCCTTTGTGGCTTGTCCATTTTCTCGGATCCTGCATATGTTGGAGTTTCGTGCACCGGACTGTCCTTACATATAATAGTTCATATGAAATAATGAGATTTCATAGGAAAATAAGAATGTATCTTAATGAATTGAATTAGAATATCACAAAAATAAAAAGATGTAACTGATGAATTGAATTGGATTATATTTGGTTGGGAATCGGGATTGCTTTCCTTGGACACTTGGACAACTAGCTTTGCCAATTGTTGTTTTTTATAGTCTGATAGCTGGCAAACATGGTTGATGTTGTGCTATCCCATCTAATATTGATAGGAAATAGAAAATAAGCCTAATATATAATCAAATATGCGAGTTACTATTAATAACTTAAACTTAAGTTTTTGAACCACGTTACTATGCTCTCCATTCAAATTACTAGATCAGTAGTCTACTTGAGTTGTTATAAATAGTATCAAATCAATTTTTGTCCCATCGAATGCTTTGTGGTGGTGTGATTGGATGAGTAGAAGCTCTAGAGAGTTGTAGAGACCCAGGATAATATACCTTGTACACGCTAATGGGTTATTCTGTATCCGTTAACGGGTTTTTATCCAATATCGCTAGCCAAAAGAAGAATACGGGAAATGCGACGAGACGTCGCATTTTTGAGTGAGAGTATTGTGATTAGTGGGAGATGGGAGATAAGTATTATATAGAATAATGAAACTGGTTTGCTTCTCCGAACAACTTGAATTTAAGCATTTTGAGTTATGTTGTTAGGATATTTATTCGAGTTACTAGACCAGTAGCGTATATGGGCTATTACAGACTTGATCCTTTACTTTTATATTTTGTGTTTGAGTATAATTACTTACCCATGTGCAATTCTTGCATACTCCTATATGGGATTTACTGTGCTGAGCTTGCAGATTAAATGCTATTTGCAACAACTACTTCGTGGACTTGAACACTGCCATAGTCGTGGTGTTTTGCATCGAGACATTAAGGGTTCAAATCTACTAATTGACAATAATGGAGTTCTCAAGATCGGAGACTTTGGTCTGGCAACCTTCTTCCAGCCTGATCAAAAGCAGCCATTAACTAGTCGTGTAGTAACTCTATGGTACAGGGCTCCTGAGCTTTTGCTTGGTGCAACAGAGTATGGAGTTTCCATTGATCTCTGGAGTGCCGGTTGCATTCTTGCAGAATTGTTTGCTGGGAAGCCAATCATGCCCGGAAGAACGGAGGTATTTTCCTTGAGTTGTTTGATTCTGTTACTTGGGTCTTCTTGTGCTTTCGTTGAAGACTTTCTTGTCATCCATTATCTTCTTTTTGGAAGTTCTTTTATTCCTTTTACAATGATTTGTACAGATTGCTTCCCTGTAAATCAAGTGCTTTGTTGTTTTTTTAAATATAATTTTGATGGAAAATGTGCTCTCTCTAGAATAATTTTTTTAAATATAGTTTAGTCTTTTCTTCTTTTGGTTGCATCCGAATGTTATTGAAGCAGTACACTGGTGAATTCTTAATTGTTTGACGTTTGCGATTCCGTTAGTTTCATAAATGTCCACATATCTGTCTTCAGTGTTGAATACTTTGACTGCTGACTGACATCACTCAAAATCATTCTCAGGTTGAGCAAATGCATAAGATTTTCAAGCTTTGCGGTTCACCATCTGAGGAGTTCTGGAGGAAATCAAAATTACCGCATGCTACTAGTTTTAAGCCTCAGCACCCTTATAGACGCTGTGTTGCTGAGACATTCAAGGACTTCCCTTCTTCAGCTTTGGCTCTTATTGATGTCCTTCTCACAATAGAACCAGAGCAACGGGGTTCTGCTGCTTCTGCACTTAATGGGGAGGTAATTTGATGGATTACTGTCCCTGAAGTATTTTGCTTTCCACATCAAGCTTTGACATGCTATCAAATTAAGCAGTTAGAAAATCACTTGCCTACCAAGACAAGGGCCTTATGAATGGATTAAAAACAAGTACTTCCTTTTTATAGGCTAGGTGGTTACTGGGAGTATCCTCAATCTTAATATCAGTAACTCCAAGTACAACAGGAAAAGCAATAAAAACAAAAGAAGAAAAAACCTCGTCAGATTTTTCACTTGCATGGGTCCTTCCTTTGAAATTGAGAGAGAGAGAGAGGGTTTTGGTAACGATTCACAACATTTTGATGATGAAACCCATTGGCCTGTTTGGTATCATTTCAGTTTTCTGTTCTCTGCTTTCATTCTTTTGAAGAACATATAAAAGTTGTCTGGAAGTTCTGTAAACTGTTTTAGGCAATTCTGAAAACTATTTTTAGGACATTTTCTGGAAAAAATACACTTCAAGAAACAAAAAGATGTTTTCAAATTTCGAACTAAACTGTCCTTATTCAAAAGAATTTTCGACCTGTTTTTGCACAAACATGAGAATGTTGAATGTTTTTGAATTTCTCACTGTTTTAGTTCCAAAAAAAAAAAAACAGACCCTATGCCTCTTTTGTTTCCCACCTCTCTCGTCAGTTTCCATCTCATAGTTGGCTGGAATTTTCTTTTTTCTCCTTGATTATTTTCAGAATTTCACTTGTTTGTCACTATTTGTTGTTCTATCCCTTTTCTGCTTATGTTGTGTCTTGAATTTGAAATTCATCCTAGCACTTAGTAGTTCTTGAATTCTGAGGTTGCTGCTCTTGTTATGGTTTCAAATACCCGTATGGCTAAACTTGCTTATTTGCTTATAAGCAAGTTTGATTAAGTTGGCTTTTTCGTCTTTAGTGAACTTTTTTCATCATTTAGTCAAATTTTTATATTTTTTAGACTCCTCTCATTGAGACGAGTTAGAAAAATAAAATTTTTTGATCAAAATATAAAAAAAGTTCAGAAAAAACGAAAATAAGCAAAAATTAAGTAAATAAGCCAAATAAAAAAGTTTATAAGTAAAATAAGCAAATAAGCCAATAAGCAAGTTCACCAAACGGGTTATGATTCTTATTTGACTACACATCTGCTTATTAAAAAAAAAATATTACACATCCCACTTAGGATATTGTATTAATTATTTCACTGCAAATCCAAAATTAGATAACTTTGAATTCTCCTTTTCAGTTCTTCACAACAAAGCCATTGCCTTGCAATCCATCTAGTTTACCAAAATATCCTCCAAGCAAGGAGTTTGATGTCAAGCTTCGAGAGGAGGAAGCAAGAAGGTACACTGTTTTATGCATTTATTAAAATTTCATTACATAATATGTGTCAACTCACACACCTGAGTTTGCTTGAAGGATGAGTCATCTAATTCAAAGTCTCAATATTGTAGGCTGTAGCATAGCCTTATTTATTTATTTTTTTCCTGATATTATGAAATACCTTGATAGGTTTTCTGGTATTTGAGTCAAATGGTGTTGGTTGTAAATCTGCTGAAAGTTACTTGTTGAACTTGCATTCTGAAGCTAACACATTCTAAAAATTGGGTAGTTTGCATGACATTTCTTGGCTTAGGGCACTACAAGTTCATATCAGAAAACTGTGTCCCCAGTTGATGCTGCTTATTTCCCATAAGATGCTTAGAAAAAGTTGCATGCATCAAGTGCCAACACATGCTTTATTTTTAGGAGGTTATCTTTCATTTGTTTGGTTATACTATTTTAATTTTTAATTAATGCAGTCATATCCTGATGACATGATTTCTGAAGGTCTATGTATCATTTACCTCTGCATGTAGCATTTTTTTAACATTATTGTGACACTGAATAGAGATCCTCCATCATAGTTCGAACTTAGAACAGTATTTGCCTCATGAAATGCATGACAAACATAGGGCTTCCCTTTTGTTTAATTCAAACTACTCACCACCATCTATAATGATTGATAGATTTTTTAGCTCTATTTATGTTTTTTTTTTATTGGTAAATACGCATGCACCCATTTCCACATCTTGCACTTGGCTCTTCACTTCTTATTTAGGAGTTGGACACCTACTGTTTGGTTAAAGGCCTCTTGGTAGCTGTATCCGCTTGTTGACAAAAGTATAATACTCACTCTATATATAAATGGATCATAATGAGGCATTGTCTTGAATTTATTTTTTTTTTGTCTCTATGAATCATGTTTTGCCTTTTGCTCTCTCTATGGCAGTGTGGCCAAGTTCTTAAAGCATGCACAAAGCTTTTTATCACTAACTCCTGGTTATTTTCTTATTTACTCAAGTTCTGAACAGTTTCAGTTTTGACTGTTAACTCTTTTCTTCTTGGTGTAATTACTCCCTCTGTCTGTATGTGCCACGGGCACATTCGAGAGTGCAACAAATGTGAAAATGTGTGTCTGTTTCTTCACACGGACCCTCTGATATGTTTGGTGGTGCTAAATTTCACTCTCTTGTACTGGAAATTACACTTCTATTTGATATCAAAGAAAGGGTTTCAGTGGGTTTGGTCACGATTACATATTTAACATTTTCTCCCCAGGAGAAAAGCCGAGTCTATTATAGGACGGGGACCTGGATCTGTTAGAAGGGGTCCAAGAGAGCGCAAGGAGGTGCCTACACCAGAATTCGATGTTCAGGGACAGGTCACTTTACAGGTATTTATTCTAAATATTCATTTGTTCCTTTGATATTTTCTACTTTAGTAGGCAACTTCATTACTAAATTAAGAAACCACAGGTAGAGCCAAATCCTAAAAGTATCAGTGAAAAATACAATCCGCAAGAGGATGGTGGGTCGGGCTTCCCAATTGACCCTCCCAGAGGACATGGAAAAAATGGATTCTCCCATTCTGCTTCAATGGTTCACCACAGTGTAGCAGGGTATCGATGGATAAAAAAGGTAAAGGAGGACGAGGGTCATATTGGTCCAGGAAGGACAATTGGCTCCTCGGTTCACAGGTCAGATCTGAGGAGACAGACATCTTACATGCCCCAGGAGGCAGCAGGCATGTCCAACACTTGTTGCAAGAAGGATGAACCGTCCGGGAAGGATTCTAGGGTATGCTTCTATCTCAAAAAGAATTGACTATTTTCTTCCTTTATTAGTGGAAACAACTACCCTATTACTTTCCGTCATGTGTAATGACTAATGCGCTGAATTGCACTAAGTCTCCATCTTGGACAAGCATAAACATTCTCAACACGTTGGAATACTGGCATTTTTTTTTGGAAAAAATCCTGGCCCTTTATTTCTTTTTATATGTTTTCTCTCGAGAGAAGCAGATTTTCTTTTTCCTCTTTTTGAGTTTTTATTTGGGTTGCATGGAATGTGGATATATCACTGTTGACTCCTTGTTTTCTAATCTAGAAACATGTGATAAGTGCGCGAGTAACAAAATTTAACATTTTTTTTTATACCCATCCCACATCGGTGGCATATATGAAATTAAGTTAGGTATATTATAAAGTATTTGAGTTACTACTAATAACTTGTGCACAAGTTTTTGGACCGTATTGTTAGATTATTTATTTAAATTATTAAGCCAGTAATCTACTTGAATCGTTAAAATATCAACAAGATAAAGAGAGATTTTTGTTGTTGTTGATTTTAGGGTTGTTTCACTCTTTATGTACCCATGGATTTCTTGTCTGTCATTTTGTGGTCTACTTTTTCACAATATTTGGCCTTGGCTTTCTTGCGACTCAGGTCTATGTACCCAATAAAAGTAGGATACATTGCTCTGGACCATTGATGCCCCCCAGCGGGAACATGGAAGACATGCTTAAGGAACACGAGAGACAAATTCAAGAGGCGGTCCGGAAATCACGTCTTGATAAGGCAAGGACGAAGCGAAACTGCTACGATCATGGACAGTCCGAGACACAGCACCAAAATGGAAATGTTCTGTATCCCTAGATCAGAAACTCTGTTGCACTTTTAGGAATGGGATCACATTAGTTTTGGCCATTTTCAGTTAGCTAAAAAGGAACTTGCATCTTTGCTAGGGAGCCAGAAAATAGTTGTTAATGGTTGAATCCAATAATGGTGTGGTCATGCCTGCACTGGGACACGTAAGATTTCCGCCTCCTACTCACCTCCACCAATGTCAAAGGCTAAGCTGGCGGCTGGGCTCAGTTTTGGGCCGGGAAATCTGCCTTGTATAGCTGAGGGTTTTCTCGTTCGTAGTCATGCGCATGTATGCATGTGATGTAACTTGAATTTCCACTGGTAACTTATCGCACTGGAAATTCAAATTCAGTGTTTGTTTGTTGTCATTAGATTGATAGAGTGCATGTTATGACTTATTACCAAGGACACCAACACACAATATGATGCGAACACAACATGAATATGTTAGCACTCTAATTTTTTAAAAACACGTGAACATGACGCGGTGGTGATACATTAATACTCTGCTTTTATATATTTATTGTATATTAAATACGTAAATGATTCGTTCGAATGTAATAAAATAACATACTTCATATCATTGATTAAATTAAAATGTCATATATTTCATGTTAAGACATTTTATACAATTTTTGAGTGTCTTTGAGTTATGTTTTGAAGATTGCAAAGTTGTTCAAATGAATTGATTCATCACAAGATATGTGTAGAGAGTTCAAAAGGTGTCGTTGAAGTGTTGGGAATGTATCTTATATATAAATTTAATTTCTTCATTCACATGCTTTTAAGAAATTTGCCTTTTCCTCAATCACTCATAAATTATGTTCATGTATATGTGTATTTCATGTCTAAATGCCTTGTATATCTTGAATTTTCTTTTAAAAGGCATTGGGAGTGTGGATCTCAAATTCAAATTGGTCGGGAGTTGTATTGCGGAATCGGGTGATATTTGATATTAGTAATGCTATGAACTCAGAAGCATAATTCAGAAAAATACTTAGAAAGTAATTTAGATTGTTGAGATCCATATCTAATAAGATATGGAGCACACTTCAATAAATCTTAACCATTCAAATTTTTTTCTGGGTATTTTTTTGAATTTTGTTTTTGAATTTATAGCATTATTGATTTGATATTTGAAGAAAATAATGAAAATTGTACCGTTGTTGTTTTCGATTGAATGCCACAATATTCGCATTCAATTCAAAGAAAACGTTTACGAGCAGCAAAATTTTTTATCTCTGAAATCTGATTTCTAGTTTGGGCAAATTTTTGGTATTTTGGCTTATTTTTGTATTTTTTGGATTTTTTAATTTTTCGATCAAAATTAACTTTTTTGATTTGTTTAATAAGAGAAATTGAGAAAGTAAATCCTTTGACCAAAAATTAAAAAAAACTTACTAACAACGATGCTCTCTAATACAACTTTGTTGTCTAGCATCAATGTGGGCATTAGACAATTTTAATCGTGATTAGAAACCATTTGTTTATTTTTGTGAAAGTAATTGTCAATTCTTTCCCAATACAAATTTTCTTTTCGTTGGTTTTTTTATACCACATCAATACTAATGTTGAGCCATGCTGATATAAGTATATAATATTTTCTTCAATAATAAAGTTTTGTGATATTTGTGATTTCTTCATGATGGATCTATATTTACGAGAATTTAGATCTAGAAGTCATTTTGAAGATTAGGTCCGGTTTCTATGTCATTTACATCTTAAAATTATTTTTCTAGCATTGTATTCTTTTTTCAAAATTAAAACTTAATTTTCAAAGCTATAAGTGCTTGCTCAGTTTTGAAAATGGTTTTAAGGGTAACTTTACACACCTAAACTCCTTGTTAGGTGGCAAGTCCTATTTTCAAAATTAAGACTTGAGTTCTATATGTTAAGTTCATTTCAAATTCATCATATTTAAACTAAAATTTTTATACTCGTTTTTACAAAAACACCATTTTAGAGTAAAAAATTTGGGCGCAATGCAGATCTATATAAAAATCAGCCCTCTATATAGCAGCGCTTGGACAAAGTTCCACAAAAAAAAAAAAAACCATTTTACTCTAAAAGATGACCCTTCATGTAATAGCGCATGGGCGAAGAACCACAAACGAGGAAAGAGAAATCTATATAAAGTCTGCCTCCATTCAGTAGCGCCTGGGCTGAGTGCCACAAATGGGCAAAGAATGATATATAGAACGAATAGCCCTCATGTAGTAGCGCTTGGACCAAGCGCTACGTGTGTGGGCAAATATAGATCTATAGAAAGATCAACCTCCATGTAGCAGCGACTAGGCTAAGCACCACAAACAAGCAAAGATATATTTATAAAAAGATCAGTATCGATGTGGCAGCCTCAATAAGGCGAATACAATAAACAACTCATGAACAACTCTAAAGCAAAGAGGAGGTCAGTAAGATAACCATTCTAAAGTAGAGGAAGAGTTCATTCAAGTAATGGATGACCAGATCCAGAGCTTCACAAGTCTTCCAAGACAGGCGACCAGCTCCAGAGGCTTAGTATAGGAACTTAGGTTATCTACGAGATGGATGTCCAACTCAAAAGTAAAGTTGAGATCTTCCACAAGATGGATGACCACCTCTAGAAGAAGAGCTTAGGTCATTTACAATTTGGACGACCAACTTTAAGGTGATGTTGAGGTCGGCCACAAGATGGACGACCATTTCTAGAGCAGAAGGAGAGTCCATCTAAGTGAGAATCGCCTCTGGCTCTGAGTAAAGTTGAGGCCACCAGTAAGATGGCATTCTTAATTCATATGACTAGTGGCAAAGTAAAGGAAAGGGAAGCCACAAGATAAGTAAATTCATTAGCAAAGGTTATAGTATTTTTCTTATAAAATCATGAAGTGGTCTAACAAAATATGCAAAACCGCCAAAACAAAATTGATCAAAAGCAAAATAGTAAACATGGTGTTAAAATCACCCCAATACTACAACACTCCTATCATAGGGCCCAACAACAACAATGGTTCGATTTGAGAGAAATGATGGTTTGGGACTAAGATTTTCCACTTTTCCTCAACAAGGGACTGGATTTCATCTTCCACAAATCAATCAGTGCCACCACCCACTCCTTCAACGATTATAGAGGCATTGTCATCATCTTCAGCTTTGATTTGTGAAAAATCTTTTTTTGGAAAAAGAGATTGGGCCGTGTGATAGAGGGCTTCAAATATCCCACTATTCAACTAGCATGTTTCTGACATCTAAAGAATTCATGAGGCCAGCTATTGACTGACTAGTGACTTGAGCCATTTCCTCTGAATTCTTGAAGGCCTTCTCCTCTGTAACCGATGCCTCCAATGAATGGCACTGAGAAAGATGTTGCTCGGCTTGTGATCGAGAAGTCTGAAGCTCCATTTTAGCACTTAGCTTTTTCTAGGTAAAAACTGGAGGAATGCCACGACAAAAACAAGTCATCCTCTTGGCCCATCACAGACCAGCAATAGTTTGGTTAGCCCAGTTTCGTGTTTCCTAACCTTTGAACATTTTCTCCCAGCATACTCAAAAGTATATTGAATGAGCATTGGACAATACTAATGGGTGCATATTTATTGGAAAGACTCTTGATCTGTCCATGGGAAAAGGCTTCACAACTATAAAAGTTCATTTCATTTTGCAGACCAATTGATTTGTCTGTCCATTGATGAATTTTCTTCACATTTTTAACATAATGAGTACGGATACATATGAAATAATACCATAAAGAATTGAAATCCTTCTAGAAAAATAATGAAATTCCATTTTTTCCTTTTACTTTTTTAGGTTCCCGAGCCCCCTTCAGTAGTCTCAAAAATTATACGAAAAAAGTCAAATGAAGAAAAAGAAAGACAAAATATTTATAAAAATTCTATGTACCTGATTAATTTATCAAAAAGTTAGTAAAATATTTAGTTTTCAACTTTTGTGCAATGCATAATTTTATCACTTTTACATGATTTGTTTTGTGAAAAAATATTTCCCGCAAAAAAAATGTTCTTGTGAGACTCACATTTTTTACGACAACTGAAATCACATCGTTTATTTTCCTTTCCTTTTTCTTTTCCATCAATTGAACGAATGCAAGATCCAAATTAAACAGAACAAAAAGACTAGAACTGCATTGCCTTTCTTTGTATAAATTAACAATATAAACTACATACGAGAACTATAATCATAGGGATTTATGAAAGGAAACAAGAAACTACGAGATTCAAATTCCCGACAATAATATGCACATTTGAATTAACATATGCATTAATAAATTTTTTGGGTAATTAATATACGTTAATACATTTCTCGCACCGGATACCTGGTCAGTTTCTAATTTTACAAGTAGCAAGCAGATCAGAAACAGCTTTTAGGTCTCTTTTTTGTTTTGTTTGTGATATCTCAAGATCTCCAGACCAACTTACAGGTCTTGCTTTGGCTTTCGGCTCAGTTCCGAGTAGTGACCACCCATTAGCTGCAAAATCTCTGCCCACAAACCCTCTGATGAAGAATTTGTTGACCCCCCAATTACCAAATTTGCACTACAAGCAGCTACATACCAATAATCCGATTCGATCTCCTCTCTCAACTGATCAAGTTGCCACCCAGCATATCCAACAAAGAACTTGAAATCTCGAGTATTGAGCACCCCTTTCTTCACCAACCCAGCAGCTTCATCCAAACTGTTCCGAGCACCAAAACACAGGCCCCGGAGCACCTCTTCAAAACAAGGAAGACAGAATTTTTTGTTAGTTCTC
Source organism: Heliamphora exappendiculata (assembly GCA_034768845.1). Lineage (NCBI taxonomy): Eukaryota > Viridiplantae > Streptophyta > Magnoliopsida > Ericales > Sarraceniaceae > Heliamphora > Heliamphora exappendiculata. Next base: position 14,983,320 of record JAOTRH010000010.1, on the reverse strand, counting down.
AACAAAAACATGCTGGCCTTGAGGGGTCCTCCGAAATGCAAAGAACAATCAGCAAATGTGATTTGCAGGTCAAGATTTGTGGGCTTCATGTGTTTAATCCTTTTGTGGAGTGGACGGTTTATGACTACTCCAAATGGCCCCTCTTGTGGGTGCCTATTTCCAGATTTGAGAAGGAGAACAACCGTTCGTTCAAAAGTGCGAACTCCATCGAGCTTTTCTGTGGCGACAAGAACACAGCCATTCTCCAGTGATGAAATTGGGTGGGCCCACTTCATACCAAGGGGTTTAGATTTGAACTGAGCTCCATCTTGGTTGTGAGAACCAGTGCCCAAGATTTCAGCCTGGTAAATATTCACAAAAGTAAATTTTACCATTTGAAGAGCCAGCACGTTAAATCCATTGTTAATGATGCTCTACTGTTTCCAATTGGATTTTCTCAAATATAAGACAACTTATTTCGAGAAATTGTAGATTTCGGAAAACATAGAAGAGATCTTTCGAAAGTTCGAGAGAAAGGCAAGTCCTTTTGAGGTAACAATTGTTAACAGGATCTACTGAACTGGTCAAAACAACTGGGTATGAGGCTAATAATTAAGCTCGAAGGTTGAATTTGAATTTCCTTAACTCCAATCTGACAAAATGATAAACATGTCAAAATGTCCTTGATCCAACCACCCAAGTTCACATTTAAAACACAGAGAGGTCTTTCCAGTATTTCAAAGAAAAGGGGTTGCAAGCTGGGCGACTGTTAACAGGATCTACCAAATTGACCAAAACAACTTTGTTCCTTCTTAGGCCTATTCACAGACTAAGAGAGTCCAAGAAAGAAGAGGTGCCATTCATAAAGCTACCCCTGCATTTTGGGGCAGGCAGAGACTGGTTTTGTTTCTTTCTTCAGATTTCCTGAAGTTGGTTTGACAACTTTTGGGTAAGAGTGAACCTTGCATTTGAAGAAGCTTTCAGCTGACATATGTGCTTGTAATTAATTATTTTCTAGCTGGTATATAATAATTTCCTTTTTCCAAATGAAATTCCTTTATTGTTATTGTACTTTTTGTATTGTTTTTCTTTATCATCCCTTTGTTTAACTTTTAGCACAAGTGTTGCTTTCTAATGGTCGTTTCTTTTCACTTTTCGTTATTTTATATTCTTGGTGGCCTTGATTGAGTACGTTCCAGCTTCATGTGTCCAAATGATCATTGTTGATTATAGGAAATCCTGATTCACCAACAAAACCTGTGTCCTTGTGTGATTTGTGCTGTGCTATGGGTTAATGAACAAAAAGAAATACAAGTAACTTTTTCTTATAAAAGTTCGAAGAAGTTGAAGGCCTGATATTATTTGGCATCTTTTTGGGGTTTCAGTATGAACCCCTTCTGAGGGGATTCCTTTGTTTAGATTTCTAAAAACTGGACGTTGTTTATCACTCCTAATTGTGCTCCGTTTCTTTTTCTTTTTTCTCCTCCTTGGAGGACTTGTCTTCCTTTATATTCGTTGCACTTTCTTTATTCTTCTTACTTTTAAGAAAAAATTTCCATTGCTAACCAAAAAACAAAAAGCTGAGGAACTCGATGAAAAATTGCCATATGATTCTAGCATGAGAGGAAATGTTTGTATGCATTTTTCTTTCTTTATCTTTGCAGTGCAGTTTTTTTTTTTTTTTTTAATGTTGTCAGCTTTGTTTAACATGTTGTCATGCCAGAAATGCAAACATTATCCCTGTTTAATAAATCACAAGGGTTGAATTTCTTAGACCCCCACAACAGACATGTCAGAATGTCCTTGATCCAGCCTACCCAACTTAAGGTTTTTAACACAAAACCTTGATTTCTTGAAGTTGTAATACAAATTTATTTGAATAAGTAAATCTTTATTTCAATAGGCCAATAATCAGTTAGGATGTTAATTTAACGTTAATCACTGCATAATGGGCAACATTTGGGGATGAACTTTCTCTAATCAGATTTTCAACAGGCGAGATGTTTTCACCCACAAGGAATGTATGCTACCAGCTCCCGTGTTATTCTGTAATATTATTTCCTATTGCCAAATCATATGCAGCCTGTGGAGTTACAGGCACATAACATTTGGGGGCAAGTAGATAGAATCAGTAAACGTATGGCCCCAAGTCAAATTTCAGCATGCCATGAAAATGGAAACCTTTAGTAGATTTCGAGCATTAGCTCCGAAGCTTCATAATGATGGACTCATTTTTTGGAGAACCAAAACCGTAAAAGAAAAAGAAGCAATAGTAGTAGTTACAATAACAAAGATAATATTGATACCTGCTCCTGGTCATAGAGAATTGCTCTAAATTCTCTCCAGTCCAAAGTTTTATGATGGGAATTCTGGGAGGCTGTGTCGTTAGATTTGTTGCTCTCCGACAGAGGATTGTTTCTTTTTGCACCATCTCCATCTGGAATTGACTGATCACCATCCCCTGCAATTGTAGAACACCAAATACATACAAACTACATATTTCCAATTTTGGGAAGGCTAATAAAGATCTATTAAATTTTAGACATTTCAGATCCCTCTCCAAGCTCATAGAAAGGACAACCATGTATAAGTGAATAATTTCAACTACGTTTTTTTATATTGGGGTTATACTTGCCTTCCACGCAAATCAATCATTTTCTTGACAGAAATCTTCAAATGGAACTTTCTTATTTTGCATGAACCAAGTTCAGAACAGAATTGCTAAGAGAATCTAACGAAAGGACGCTCAAAATTTAAACCTACGCGCACCAAGCTCCGTATTGAAGTAACACACGTACACAGACATCAATAAATTGGCTGAAAGAAATTTATTGATAAATCTGCAATTGAAGTAACACACAAATTAATATCTAGTACCGATGAAGTTCAGACAGCTCTACATGAGCAAGCAACAACGCAGACATATCAATAAATTGGCTGAAAGCAGACATTTGAGACAACTGAATAACGACATGAGAAACAGATTAGATGACAGAATATGCCTTTTCCGTTCCAAAAGAAGAAGATACGGTTCAACAAATCGTATTCCAAACTTAAAAACATGTGATCATGTCCTATGGCATCAGTTCACTGGCAATGGTATTGGGATGGAAATGAAACAGGTGAGGAAATTCGGAACATAAACAAGGACTTTGGAGTGGAGCTAACATATAATTCAAAATAAAAACCCAAAGAAAATTAAGGGGCTGCTTGGTGAAGCTCATTTAAAGCTCAAAGTTAATAATATGTAGGCCAAAGCAAAAAGCATCCCCCTGCTACTTCCGGATAATCATCTTTCCTTATTAGCTTATTTAAGCTATTTTTACCACATAAGCTGCAAGCACAAACTCTCGGGCTAAAAAAAAGGAGTAAGTAACCCCTTAAGCTGCACCAAGCACTCACTAAGAAGTAGAAAACCCAATCTACTTTATTACGTGCCATCAACAT
>JAOTRH010000010.1:14950846-14979794 GCA_034768845.1 Heliamphora exappendiculata | reverse complement strand
GGGGGGGGGAGTTCTATCTGATACATATTTCATATTTATATTTGATACATATTCCATATTTATATTTGCTCCAGGTACCTACCGTGAACCCTTTTTCCCATTATCATGGCCCACTTTCTTGACTGCTCTCTCTTTGATCCATGTGTCCCATTCTTTATAAGGACATTCCATTATAAACACTGGATTTCACCATTCATGTATTTTCTTGGAGCTAAGCTCACCTTAGCTTGCACGTTGCCAACTATTTCACATATTTATGGTTGGTGGGATGTGAAGTGGTAATTTTACAACTACCTATAACCTCACTTGCTTGTTTTATGCTCCATGATTGCATGTTTTCCATGTTTTCCATGTGTTCCATGTCATAACTACCCACTGATCAAGGCCACAATGGTAGTGCCGACGTTGCGATTACCGCAGACCTGCACCAGAATACCATGCACTCGAGACTCTAGGCCATTAGGAGTTTCAACTTTCAAGATATGTCACACTCGCTGCAAGGCCTTCTTAATTTGCAGCAAGCCCTAACAAATTCCTTTAAACAAATTTGTTATAAGGCCTGCTAAACTGTTGCGAGGCCTTTCCAAGTTAGGCTTGTCATGCTGGAAGGCCTCTATGATTGCTACAAGGCTTGTCGAATATGCGGTTAGGCCTGTCCAACTGCCTTAAGTTTTATTTATTTATTTATTTATTTATTTCCACAAGGCATGCTCAACTCACTACAAGGCATGATAATTTGTTGAAAGGCCACGATCTGTAATGTGTTAGAACTCTAAAGAGGTTAAAATGCTCTCAATTCCAACCTCTACTTGACACCTCTTTTGCAACTATTGACCTTCCATGCCTGGTTTTTTCTTCTTGGTACAAATAGCAGCGCAATCACAAGACAACTATATTAGGTCTCACTGTGAGCTTTAGCTGTATGGCTGTTGGGGAAGTCTTCTTCAGCTCTCTGATGGAGGCGGATTCGTGTAGGGCACTAGGGAGCCAAGGATGATACACAACTGTTGACTTCTGCTATAGTTTGTTTGTCTTCAATCTTAGTTGATTCAATGCTTTTCCAGATTGACTAATATTTATTACATCTTGCAAATTATATTACCACTTGCTTTTTCTCTGCGTGGATTGTTAAAATTCGTGATTGTGGCCTTACATCTTTGGTGGTGGTTTTGTTTTTATTCTTGAATTTGCTACTTCCTCTTTTGGCAGGCGAAGCTTGGGTTGGATAGCCTTGAAGTACCTGTTGGGTAAGCTTTTTGTTGATCTTATCAGTAACTTCCTATAATGCAACTTCACAATATTTTTAAAGCATCTTCCCATGGTTTGAAGAGGCCTGGGTTACTTATTTCCATTATTTCACCCTTATTGTCCTTCCAAACTCATGAACTGTTGCTAGTCTTTTCTTTGTTGAATTTGAGTTGGTACTGTTGTAAGCTGCGCTTTTCTAACAGAGTTTTGAAGCTTTGCTAACTTTCATGATATTTGGACTAATTTGATTTTAGAAGTGATCCGTGATTTATATTATGAATTTCTCCAATAAATTGCAGAATCATTAAAATTAGTTAAGTATTTTCCCCCCCTTTTCACAGGTAACTTGGATTAGGATAGGACTGTAGAAGAATTGATAAGATTTCATGGGCTTAATTGATTTTTCTAGATATATTGCCGAAAATCCTAATTTCCATTTGAATTGCTTGAATCCTTCACTGGGCATCTATGAAGTACCAATATCGGTACAGTATGATATGGGTACAACGATATAAAAAATCTAATACGTAGGATACAAGTACAGCCGAGTATATGGTAAATCTGTACAGTTACGCATCATATCAGCTGATACACCACGGTTTTCAAGTTACCAATTCAGTTATGCAAGAAAAACTTGATGATACGAAAATTCATAGGCGTATTGAGCTGATATGGATGATACGTATTGTCGACTCATATTGTCCGATACGCGACACTGTCACATAACAAAATCTCACATGGAGACCAAGAACTCGTTCAATCAATTTTTTTTCTATTTTACATTTTCTTCCGTTCTAGACTCTTTCACATCATACTTTTTTCCCTTTTGGTACTAATTTCGATTGTTATGGTATTTGTATTGCACTAACAAATATTAGTTTTTGTTTGTTTTATTGTCACGAGTTATCTATTTTAATGGCAGTTATAATATCCTAAATGTTGAGTTTCTTCTAGCATACAAATTTATCTTTTTTGATTTAAAAGTAAAATGAATTTTAGTATTATTTTACATACATTTTTAGGTGCTAAAATGTTGATTAAAAACCACTGCAAGTGTTCTATTTATTATAATTTTATAAATAAGGTTAGAACATGCTTTTGCATGTGTTCTATGACATTTGCTTCTTTAAAAGTAAAATCCGGTTTTCAATTCCCGTTAGGCTATTAAACATTGGCTAATACCCTCGATACTTGTTACACCCTACCGCGATTGCCATCGACTTATAGCGCAATTTAAAATGCTGGGTTGAATGCTTAAGAACGGTCAAGGGTAGAAACTATGGTTCTTTTTTATGGGTTTGCTTTGCCTTTTTGCTACCTTTGATGGGTCCATTCTTTGTTTTCTATGTCAACTCGTGTCCGTTTTAATACTCATAAGCCAATCCCTTGGGAAGGAATAAGAAGAGGCTATGATGAATATGCCATATGTTTTTTATTATTGATGGTGGAAGGTCTTGTGTTTTTAACACGGTAGTGGTGCAGAAAGGTGCTTTTGGAAGTGCCATTCTTGAAACTTAAAAATGATGTCAGCGGATACCGGTGCAACAATAGCTGGTCACTCGAGGTTCTGATCTTGGAAGCAGTACATTGGAATCCCGAAGCATCACCACGAACGCTACCACGAGTCCGCCTTTCGGTGTGGTAAGGCACCATCCTGTTGTGCCAACAGCCAGCTCTGGGGTGTCAGCTTAGTTATCCTCATCAAGCCACCAGTTAGAGAGAATCATTTAGCACCGTAGGTCTTTTAGGGTGCTTGCAATGGGGAGGTGGGGGTAGTGGATAAATTGGTAGATTTCTTACACATGGGTAGCAGTTATGGGGATGGGATGATGTTAGGAGTTCGGGAGTCTGGAAAAGTCGGAGGGCTGGTGAGAGATCTTTCTACAATGTATGGGGGTGGTCCTGCCTCAAGATGTCTTTGAAAAAGTATAGAGCAAGCAACATGCACCTTTTCGGTGGCATTCTTTGCTTGGACGGTGCCACCTGGAAAGATTTTAGTGATCAATAACTTTCTCCAGGGGAACGGCTCTTCCTAAATGATGTTGTATGTGCAGCAGTGCAAGTGCATAGAGGAGACCGGACCATCTTATTGTTACTTGTAAGGTTTGTAGTGGGACGTGGCCTGCAATATTGTTTATTTGGTGTTAGTTAAATGCCAAAGAGTGGTCGATTTCTTTATAAGTGGAGATAGGGTCATATTGATAGGAGTGGAGCACAAGTGTGGAGGGCACTCCCTCGTTGCCTGAATTGGTGTATGTGGAGGGATATGAATCACCTTTGTTTTAGGACATAGAGCTGCCAACCTACAAGATGAAGCTAGAACATTGCACTTTGTTGTTTAGAGGGGCTGTCGCGATTCAAGGCATTCGGAAGCCACGACTCCACTTCCATGTTCTCTCATTGTTCTCTCCGCCTTTGGTAAAGCGCTTTAGTTGCAAACCTAATGAAAGGATCATGGATGATGAACTTTTGGCAGATCCAGTGTCTGGCTGCTAACATAATTGAATGCTTGAGGGGCATTTTTGGGTTATGTAATGGATGGGACTTATGAGGTTTTTAAAACCTTGTTTAGGAATTGAAGTGTAGTATAAGTCCGTAAAATGGATCTCTTGTGAAGTTTCACTTAATTTTACTTCATCCTTGCTTCAACAAAAGTTTCTCCTGATTTCATGATTTTAATTTTTGTTCTTCAGGGTTAAATATCCTTGAATTGTGGTCTCATGATGCCAGATGAACTGATCTTTTGCTTAATTTTTGTCTAGAAGACCTGGCTGCATATGTGTCATCTTTTCTCAAGGTTGATTTGAAAAAAAAAATGTCTTGCTTGCTGAAAGTACACTTTATTTTTACTATAATTATTTCCTGCTGTGGTTATGTGATATTTTACTTCAAAAATATGGTTTATTCTTGCTGATATATTTGAAAAAAACAAACAAAGTCTGTTATGTAAGGATCTGAGTTTGCTAAAATGTGTAAATCTTTTATTCTTATCCAATGGGCGAGCTTAGCGCCATATAATAATCTCTTGCTTTATTTTCGTTCCCAGACTCATTCGGTCTTTCCCTTTTTATTTGTAATTGACCAGTTGTGTGATTGTCGAGGGTGGGGAGGTCATTGCCTCAGGAAGAAATCGGACCACAGAGACACGAAATGTACCCTCATTATTTTTCTTTCTCATATTTGCCTTTCCTTGTTATATGCTATATTTGTCTTGTCTTCCTACAACTTACAGCTTTCGTGTCCCTCATTGGCAATACATTGTTATGCTTTTGTTTTGGCTTTTATTCTATTGGTCACGAGGGTGCACAACTCTCAAGTCTAGTTTGAGGATGAACCGTGGACTCTATACCTAACTCCATATATGTTTGTTATTCAAGCAATTATCGAACTCTTTTCACTTTCAAATGCTTTTTCTTTGACAGCACAGACATCCTGGTTGTCTTTTGGAGAGAAAATGAGTTTGGAACTTTAGATTGCTAATTGCTATTGGAGAATTTGGCTTCTATTTTCATTCAATGTCTGATTTTTTTTCCTTCTCTATAAATCCATCTAAATTTTGTAACAATTTGATGATTCTAACTTTGGTTAAAATTCAAATTTCGTGTATGTTTCTCGCAAGTTCTATAGTAACACGATGTTATAACTGTGTATGATTTGTTTATATTATCTACATTTTAGATAAGATTTAACATCAATGTTTTCCACGTCATGGATGTTTCTTTGCATGGTATTAAAGCCATCCAAGTGAACTTATTGTCAATTGTTTATTTATTATTATTGTTTGCTTAGAGAGTTGGTGCTATAATTTTTAGCATCTGAATGAAAAGCTTTGCTGCCCCATATAATCAAATTTGGTGCCATGCATGAGATTTTTTCCCCTTCTGCTGTCAGTACAGTTGCTGGTTTTGAAAGAATAAGCCCAAACAAAATTTGGGTTCCTTAAAACCCTTGATTAATTGTTTGCACGAAATTCTCTTCTCTTGTCCTTCATCCTTCGTGCCGTTGCTTGGTTGAGCTATACAATCACAGGCTATGAAACGCAACGACATGCATGGTGATCGTGGTGTAAGGAAGAAGAGTGGAATACCAAGTTCTTTCACAAGATGGCCAACACTCGTCAAGAGAATAATCTTATTAAAAGGGTGAACCTTTATAGCAAGAATCTCACAAGAGGGTCAAGGACTACCGTAGGGCTTTCCATATACAATTTCGTACATATAATTATACTCACACTACCCGATTAGGATAAAAAAATAGAAATTATCCAATAAGAAAACAAAATCTAAATCTTAATCAACTAAAATCTTAAATCGTTGATTCTTTGACATTGGTCGGTTTGGACCTCCACTTAGTTTCACCCAAGTTTCATCCTGGTTATGGATAGATCACCTTGTCTCTTTCTTCCAGTTTTTCTCTGCCTTAGGAGTTTGTCCCTTTCTTCCTTCTTGGGAAAGAATCTTCTCTGCCTTAAATATGTGCGCCAACCACACAATTTGTGATTTTAAGATTTTAGTTGATTAGGATTTAGATATCTTATTCTTATGGGCAAGGAACAAAATTTTCATTTGTTTCCATCGAAACGGCCGAAACGTTTCCATTTCCTAAGCAACTGAAACGAAGCACAGGTGGAATAACAAAATTCTACTGTTTCCTTCGAAACACCTCGAAACATTGTGCAATATACCTAAATAAGTATTATTGAGAGGAATTTAAATATTTGTATATTTCATTAAGTTTCTTTTAGAAGTATAATATCAATAAACCACCAAAATGATGAAAAGTACAATATCAAAAAGCACCAAAAGGGCATAACCTAGTACACACGAAGTACACAAAGGTAAATTAAAAATCCTCTATTGCTAACTCTTACATTTCTTTTAGAAAACTATTGATGGTGGTATTTTACTTTATTAGAAATCCTTTAATTAGTATTATTACTGCCCAAGTAAATTGTTACACCTTATTCTGTTGGAATTGTTGTATCTTACACTTTTTAAAATCATTCACACGTGTAAACCAAAGCAAAGCAAACTAAACTTTTATCTCAATCAATTGGGGTCGGCTACATAAATCCTTTTATGTTAGTATGCTCCGTTAAGAGCTATATTTTTAGTTAGTTTTAATAAGTTCTTATATTTTATTAATACGGAATTTCATGTCAATTTAGGTCTATTCCTCTCCATATTGTTTTCATTACTTATGATCTTATCACTTTTTCTTACTATTGCAGTAACTGGTCTACGTTGTATGTATTCAAACTATCTTAATCTATTTTCTCTCAATTTATCCTCAATTGGTGTGACCCTTACTATTTCATGAACCTTTTCATTCCTAATTTTATCTTTTCTAGTCTAACCACACATCCACCTTAACATTTTTATTTTCGCAACACTCATCTTATTTATGTGATCTTTCTTAGCAGCTTAGCATTCTGCCTCATATAAAATCGCCGGTCTAATAATTATCTTATAAAATATTCCTTTTAATCTTATAGGTATCCGTCGATCACATAACATTCTGGAGGCACTCCTCCACTTGAGCCAATCAATTTTGATTCTATGGGTTACATCATTTGCAACATTTCTATTTTTGTTAATAATTGAACCTCGATAATGAAAATATTCACTCTTAGATATCTCTTGATTTTGAATCTTTACTTTTTCACCATTAATACTTCTATTACTGCTAAAATTATATTTCATATATTTAGTTTTATTCCTACTTACTCGAAACCCTTTTAATTCCAAAACTTCCCTCCACATTCTTAGCTTAGGGTTAACTCCACTCCTAGTCTCATCAATTAAGATAATATCATCAGCAAACAACATACACAATAAGACACCATTTTGAATATGTTTATTCAATTCATCCTTAACTAAAGAAAAAAGATAATGACTCAAAACCGATCCTTAGTGTAATCCTACTGTAATCGGGAATTTACTTATTTTTTCTGCAGGTAATTTAATTGTTGTAGCGGCGTTATTATACACGTCTCTTATCACATCAATGTAATCATTTATCACTCATTTTCTTCCAATGCCCACCATGTGATATCTCTAGGTACTCTATTATAGGCTTTTTCTAAGTTTATAAAAGTTATATGAAGATCTATTTTTTTCTCGATACTTCTCTATTAATCTCTTTAGCAAGTGGATTACTTTCATAGTTGATCTGCCAGGTATAAAATCAAATTGATTCTGTGACACTGTTGTTGTTAGCATAAGACGATGATCAATCACTTTTTCACATAGCTTCATCGTATGACTCATCAACTTAATACCTCTATAGTTGTTATAATTTTGAATATCTTCTTTATTTTTATATTTAGGTACTAGAATACTCTTTCTCCACTCTTCGGACATTTTTCTAGTTATTATGATTTTATTAAATAATTTTGGTAATCAAGGCATTTTCACATCTCTACAGGGATACTATATGATCCTAAAGCTTTACCTGATTTCATTCTCCAGTTTCCATTTCAAATTTTCTTATTCTGCGATAGAATTTGTATTATGTAATTTCATCCGAGTTATCAGATTCCTCTTCTTCAAATCTTTTCACATGTTTTTTGTTTAATAATTTCTCAAAATAGATTTTTCATATTTCCTTAATTTCCTCATCCTTCACTAGCTCCCTTGAATCATCGTTTTTTATGCATTTAACTTGAGTATGATCTCTTGTTTTTCTTTATCTCCACTTAGCAAGTTTATAGATGTTATTTTCTCTTTCTTTACTATCTAATCTTGTATAAAAGTCATCATAGGCTTTTAATTTGGCATCTCTAACGATTCTCTTAACGTCCTTACAAGTTTATTTGTAACTCTTAAAATTATTCTCATTTCTATTTGAATAGTTAAATAGAATTTTATATGTTTAATTAACTAATTGTTTGTGTTTAACACACATTTTAACGTATGTTTTCAAGTATTTCTAATTTTGGCATGTTTGAAATGATCTCAAAACATTTTCGAAACATGTTTAAAATATTTTCGAAATGTTTATGTTTCCATACTAATCGAAACAACACGTCGAAACAAAAATTTGATCCTTGTTTATGGGATAATTTGTATTATTTTATTTCGTGATTGGGTAGTGAGTATATTATATATATGTAATTGTGTATGGATGGAAAACCCTACGGTAGTCCCTACTCTCTTGTGAGATTCTTGTTGTAAATGTTCACCCTTTCAATAGGATTATTTTTTTGATGAGTGTTGGCCATCTTGTGAAAGAACCTGTCATTCCTGCCCCCTTCCTTAAACCACGAGGATCTAGACTTTTGTCTCCATCTAAACTCCTCCATCTTGGTGATCTTATTACCAAATTGGACATTTCTTCCTCGTATCTTTTAACCTCATCACTCATCAAGACTCCATATTGTTTAATATTCTTGCCTTTTGCACTTATATCTTATTGAAGTGTGGATGCATAATTGTTGTAAATAAAATTAATCAACGTTACATGCATAGGGCCATAGACTTGTAGATTCATAAGTCATAAACACGTGCCCACTGCATGATAGAGCCTAGGGCGTTCCATCCTTTAGCAAGTTAAAGAATTTAGTGAGAGAATCAACGATATATGTTGTGTTTTTACAAGATTCTCAAATCAACTTTTTGTCCTTTCATTCATTTGATCCCAATATTAACTTCTTCGGGAGTATGCATTAACTCCCTCACTCTAATTCTATTTGTTTTTATCCTGACATATTAACTATTAAATGTCATCCTCTGATCCTTGGTACCTATGCCTATTTAATTCTTCTTTGTGAAATTATGATTGGTACTGTAATGCGTGGCATCTTTTCAGAAGAAATACGTGGTTTAATTGTTATAATAGTTTTGATTCGTGTTTTAATTGAATATATAGCCCTTAAGAGAGTTGAATGGAGAAAAATGATTCATGTAGCCGACCAAATGATAAGGACACATGGCTTAGATTGGTTTGTTTTTGGGTTTTGTGTTTTTGTTTTTTTCTGTTCATGCTCTCACTTATCTATCCTGACAGGAACTCAGTTGGTTGATTAGATTTTCTTTATTGAAACAAAGTGATGTACATTTTTTCACCATAGCGTGTGAAATTTTTCTATAAAATATGTACCCCCAGCTGATCTTAATTGATGTACTAGGCCGGGTCCTTTTTCTTCTATATCTTCTGGTCATTACCTTTGTCCAATATCCTATTTATTGAGTTTATGCACTTTGCAGTATTGCGGTTTGACTTTGGAGTTTGATATATTTCTGTCTTAATGATCTCAATATACAATTCTTTTAGTTGTGTTTCCCGTTTTTCTGAAATTTACTTTACTGGAAAGTTGAATGCAGGCTACAAGGCATGCGGAGATGGAAGCTATTGATGTTCTTCTTGAGCAGTGGCATCAAAGTGGGCTTTCAGCAGCAGAAATTGCCAAAAGATTTTCAACATGTGTCCTTTTTGTTACATGTGAACCATGTATTATGTGTGCGGCAGCCTTATCAATTCTGGGTATGTTCATTCTGCTCTATCAATGAAAGTTTATTCATTCTTTTGTCTATTCCTTGTGTGATTGTATCTGTGACGTGTGGCTAACATGTTTTCCCCTTTTAGGGATAAAGGAGGTATACTATGGTTGTGCAAATGATAAATTTGGAGGGTGTGGATCAATATTGTCCTTGCATGCAAGTGGCTCTGAACCACTCGTTAGGTTCAATTCTATGCCCAGTATGAATAGAGACATGCAAGTTTTTATTAATTAGTGAATTTGTTTCTTAGTAAGAATCTTTACTAAGTATATTCTAAACTATAATTTTAAAAATTCTACGTCGTGCCTTAGCTGCTGCTGCTTCCTTTAAATGAAACATTGTAAATGAGGGAAGAATTATTATAAGAGTGCTAAAATATCAGCTTAGGAGACAGGAATTGTGTGGACAAAGTAAACTGAAAAGTAATTGGATGCACATGGGGCTCCTGCCCAAAACTTGGCAAAAACCAGACTTAACAATCCAAATATTGCTCCCTGTTGAATACCAAGAGGACATTGTTCTGAGATTGATTCCCACAACTAAGTGTATACTCTTGAATCTGAGGATTTGTGTATCTTTTCCTTCCATACATTTGCCATACTTCCAAGAGAATCTTTTCTTGGTAAACATTTCACCATTCTGTGCCTAGGACTTCTAACTAGTAGATAGCTTCAAAGCTGTTTTAAGTCATGAGCTAACTTTAACTACCGAAAAGTGATTCCAACATGAGTAAGCAAACCTTTAGTGCATATCAAAGATGGCTACCTAATCTTCAACATCACTGATCCTATTAGGGAGGCAAACATGTCATAAAAGTTTTGGTATGGAAAAAGAGAACCTAATTGGCTAATTCATGGCTAATTTTGCTTTCTGGAGAAAATCTGGATTATAACTTACTGGAACTATGTATCAAAAAACTTTCCGGGGGAATAGAACATTTTTTAGTTGTTTTTGTTAAGCAATTCTTTAGTAGCCGCACCAAAAGGTATGTTTGCGCGCTAGTGCTAGCACTTATTGAATCAAAGACGAGAGGGTTTGGTCGAGTGAGCCTTTAGGCTTCTTTTCCCGGTTAGGCTGCATGCAAGTATTTTTTGGCAATTTTTGTTTTGGGCTGTAGCTTTCTCAGGCCAACTCTAGCATTATATGGTTCCTAAGATTACTTGGCTCCCATGTTCACTTGGCTTCCATCTCAGTCTTCTGTGTATTTGATCCATTGCCATTGTTTTTTGTAAGGAATGCAGACTTATTTCTAGCCTATCAAGAATGATGTGTTTCGGTTGTCTTCTCTTGGGGGTAGGCCAATGGATGATTAGTGCAGGAAACACCCCTAGTGTTACAATACTGAAAATGAATATGGGATACTGATGGAGTTTGAAATCTTAAAACTGTATGCTTGGAAAATGAAGCGAAAAAGGGGAACATTTGTGGGCCAACGAGGATCTATGGGTTTGTATGGGGAAAAATCTGGACAGCGAGAAATCGATGAGCTTGAACAAGTCAATGATGAAAGGCTGGTTGGGCCTATCAGCAACTCTCCACCTTTCTACAAGACGAACCTATTAGCATTGCCCAGCCGTGGTTGGTTGGTCGTAAGGTACTCAAATGCTAAGTAGCATGGATACCGACACGCGGCACGGACACGCCGACACATTAATTTAAAAAAAATGCAAGACACAATAAGTCTGGAATACGTTAAAAATTTATATTTTTATATAAATTTATTCAAAGATAATGAATTTAAAATCCATATATTACATCTTATAAAGGTTTTAAAACATCTCGAGTATGAATAAATTGCGTTTCAAAAAATGCGAAGCATTATTATGAAGAGATTGATCGCATAAGACGCGTTTGGAGGGTTTAAGAAGTGTCATCGAAGTGTCGAGAAAGTTTCTGATATTATAAATCTAATTTTTAACTAAGAAACATTTAAGGAGTGCTAAACACGCTTTTAAGAGTTTTCGAGGAGTGTCGGTATCCGGCATGACATGCCTCCTTCGTAAAAGTGTTAGCGCTTTTGAACTTAAATGCTTTAAGTCAATATTTTAGCATAGGAGTAAGCGGAAGTAAGATAAGAGTAGGATTTAGTCTTTGTGTACCTTGTTCTTCTCGACGAAACTTTATTTATAGTGGTTGCTCCCTTGGTTCCCAAGGAAGAGATAACACTTCATCCCTTGAGATTTGGGAAGGCTATTGATGTAAATTTTTCTTCTCTCTCTCTCTCTCTCTCTCTCTCTCTCCTTTTAGGTCCGACTTTCTTACCTCTTTCTCATCTTCTTTTGATTCGAATAAAGATTTAAGGAGATAAATCTTAGTTAACTCGAGAAGTTTGATTTGCCAACTAATCTCGTCTCATAATATCGATCAACCATGAGTTATTCTGCCACATGGCAATGCTTCGGGCTCTATGTTGACATGACTGGCGGTTTTTACCTGTTACAACTGTCCCCAACTTATACTTTCTTGAGAAGGAAATGGAAGCTTGTTCGACTGCTAAGATAATTTTTGCCCAACTGGTTGGATGTATCTGGTCTCAGGTTTCCTAGATTAATCGATCCATTTCTTCCATATGTAGGCCTGTCCATTGATTTATTCTCTAGTCCTAATGTCTTTGCACGTTAGTGGGAATACAATAAATGTTGAGTACTGCCCCTCTAAACGTCGCCTCTTCGTTTTATATCCGCGCCTGTTAATCTTTTGTACTCCTTTATATTGGGACAACTCCTCCATTCTTGCACCTTCCTCTCTTTTCATCATTCTAGTCCACTGCCCTTACTTCTTCAGCATGTGTTCCTCGTTTATGAAGAAAATTCCTCCCTATGTTTTTCTCATTATCGTGGCCTTAAGTTTTTCTTCATTCTTTGTTCATTTGTTTATTTCTTTTAACATATGTTAATCGGATGCCTTTTAGATTAGTCCAGTGCTTTCCGTTGACAATATAATGCCCCTATTGGTGGTATATTAGAACTACCTGACAAATACGTTGATGTATGTAAGGGCTCTCTAGAGAGGATGCTTTTTTCTCTAGTTTCGAGCGTTGATTGTGGAGTTTGATTTCCTCTCCACCATTTTCTTTGTAGTGTTATAACTTTTTACAATCTTTGCCTACCCAAGGGGGTGAAGTTCTTTAGGATAGTCATGGGTACTGTTGATCTTAATCTTTTTGCCATAATCGAGGTTGGGATAAATTAGTTTTGATTTTGTTATTCTATATGTGCTATCTATTGCGATAATAGACACTCGGTGCAAATGTTTCTAGATTCTAGTAAGGGAGTAAATGATGATGATAATGAACGTAGATGTATTTGGGACTTCAGGAGCATCCCAGAGTCCAAATTTCTCTAGCTGGGTTACTTGGACGCTTGGCTACTTATTCAGTTGATTCTCTATTTGTTATGTCACCCTGTTATTTGATCGATTTATTTTTTATTTTCCTAAATTTTCTTGTCTGGTTAGGTTTCTATACCAATTTATAATGACTTGGGAGCATACAAGAGTACTTCGAGTCGTGTTGGAAGCCGAGTTAAGAGGTACTATTCAATTTATAGCTCTGTGCTAGCTACCCACAGTATCCTGATAGACGCTGAATGGGTTTCCAATTCCACTCCCTCAAGGAGTTGAGATTCCTTTAGTCGAAGACCTCAAGAATCTTGTTAAAGAACGCTAGCTTTCATTTTCCGATCTCTTTGTAAACGTAGAGAGTTCCACCACCCTCTTTTACTTTGTCAAGGAGGATGAGATAGAAGGCAACGTAACAGTGCCTCCGCAAAAGTTGGCAAACCTGTGAAGGTAAAGTTCTGAGGGGGGCTTATTTCCTTCTCCGTTATACATCTGATGCCTTAGCCCTTTCCTTTACAGCCATTCCACTCATCCCTGTTGCTCTCGTGCTTTTGCCATCCACTTCGAGTAGGCTTGATAAATTGGGATAAAAGGTCTGTAGAGGAATGAAAGAAAGTAGCAAACAGACTAATTTGGCCGGTTTTCCCTAATGAGGGGTTTCAAGAGATTAGGCTCCCCCTTCAGATTCTCCACCCATTTGCGGAGGGTTTTTGTATCTATCTTCTTTGGGATCTCATGGTTACTTATAATGAGAATCTCCGCCTTATTATTATGTTCCTCTTACCTCCTTGGTAAAGGCAGAGAGAGAGGTCTGAAGATGCACTGTGCTAGGTGTCAATCCATCGCTTGGGGTTGCCTCTTAGGCATTGGTGATCGAGCCTTGGTTGGGTAGGAGGTCAAACACTAAGGGAGGCATGGCCTTGAAGATGACCAAGAGTCTTCTTTAGCCAGTTGACCGTATAGTTCTATTAAACCAGCAGCTTGACTTGATCATTTTCTCTCTTTTGGCTGTAGTTTTTCTTTTTGGTGAACCTTGTACATGGTACACAATAAGCTCGCAACTATTCTGCACTTATTGATTAAGTTAATGAAATTACCTCGTTTTTGCTAAAACATTTTCCTAAGTTTTAGCTCGTAAGTGCTCACCTGGTCCAACCTTTCCTTTTGTAGTTAACTTGGTTTCTGTGGGAGGCAACTTGGGTTGTGCCTTATTATTTAGGTTTTAAGCCAGTACTTGGTAGTGATTTGGGTGATGCAATCTAGCAACCAGCGTTTTATGTTAGAAGTTGGGTGAAACCAAATTCATCATTTTCTTAAGTCTAGGTCGGAAGTGATTTGAGCGAAATCCTTTTCTTAATGCTATCCGAGATCGTCTTATTGGAGATCTCAGTCTGTCCAGTGTTGTGAGGGTAAGCAAGAATGGAGAAGTAAATATTGATCCCGAATTCCCAGCAGAAACTTTTGAACTGAGAAAAGTCAAACTGGGAGCAATTGTCAGAGATAAGGGGTATTTTATGCAGCACCAATAGAGAATAAGGAATAAAGATTAGGGATTAGAAGAACATAAATTAAGGGGAGAAGATAGGAAGAGGAAGGAGAAATTACACAATTATTAACTCAATTATTATTTATTAAAATCTCATATTAGTACATCAACAGGACTTTTTATTTATAGGCCTAAACCTTAATTAAAAAGAAAAACTTGAATCCTTAACTAAAAGAAACAAAATCATATTTAATATTATAATTAATTGGAAAGGGAAAGGGAATAAAATAATATCTTAAATAATAAAATATCCTAATATTATAAGAAAAATAAGTAAACTCTAAAAATAAAATTTCATATATTATTTGCATCATTCTCTTCCACTGAGAAAAAGAACTCGTTCTCGAGTTCGGTCAAAAGTATGCATATAAAGTGACTGTATGTGCATGCTGAAGAGATTTCGCAAGCAACAGAAATATTTTGCTGTAAAAGATTGTCATGTATAGCTGTAACATAGCTGTAACTGGAGAATAAGGAACATAAACATGTGCCTCGAGAGCATCAAGAGATTTCTCGGGAGATGAGAATGTTTGCTAAAAAGGAATGTCCTGGGTGGCCACGGCTAGAGGAGGAGAAACATGGTCGTGCGATGTAGGAACAGGACGAGGCGATAATGGATCGAGAAGCATGGGGGAACAACGTAGCTCAGGAGAACTGGAGATAGGAGGCACTTCACGTGACATCCTATCTTATTTGGAATGGACATATAGTGACAAGGTAGTCCTGTCATTATATTTAAAAGTGATGGTGTTATCCTTCTCATGATAAACAACATGAAACTCATTTATCTATGGATAACCAAGTAGCATATGCATATAAATCACGAGGACATTACACTAAATTTCATCAAAATAGTCGCCCATCTCAATAGGAACCAAATGTATGTAGGAGACTAAAATAGGAGAGTGACCACGCCAAACATATGATAGGGGTGTGGTTGGGGTTATGACTTAAGATGTATTCCAGTGACACCCATTTTCGATACCGCATTTATTGGGTATCTCGCATCAATAACTATTTTACAAATTTTATTAGCGCACCGAAAAAAATATATAAAAATTATTAGTGCGCATCTACTCCATGGGAAATGTGTAAGAAGAAGATAAAATAGAAGATACTTTTTTACTCTTTTTTTGCGGTCTCTTTTTTGTTTTTGATTTTTCTTTTTAGAAAAAGAAACTACGGCTCAAAGTAGTGCTGGTGCTTCATAGGTTGTTCAGATGTGGTAACAACAAATTTTTTGGGTTGATGGGAGTTTGCAAAAATTTCGCGTGGTAAAAATAAATCGTCTTTGATTATTGGCGAAGATTTTTTGTGTAGCAATAGGCGACGTTAAGAAAGTTTCAGTGGTTTAAGGGAAGTTGAAGATGGAGGCATCATAGTGCGGAAGAAAGGATTTTGTTTGTTTTTTTAAACACTTTTTTTTTTAGCTGCCAGACAACAAGGTTTTTTTTGGGCTGTTGAATTGATGGTTATTATTGGGATAGGCTCATGGGCAAATGGTTTATTGGGTTCTAGTTTTGCAAGGGAGTAGGCTGGTCTTTGTAAATGTTGGCTGATTTGGGCTGGGCCTTTAGTGTAGATGGCTTAAGACTGTAGGCAAAGGCAGCGTACGGTTGGTTTAATGAATTGTTAGGTGTTTTTATTTGGGTTGAGTTTTGGATTTGGTTGGTTAAATGGCCTTTTGTTGTTTAATGGCATCACTTCAACTTTTCATCGTGGAGATTGTGGGTTCAAATCCCGTGATCGGCAGTACAGGGCGATTCCTGTTTGTTTTCCCTTATGTTAAGATAGTATAGGTTCTTCTTAGACAAAAAAAAAAAAAAAGAAGCTCATTTCTGTTTTGTTTTTGCTGGGCTTTATTTTCCTAGCTTGGGCTGTACTGGTTCTTTTTTTCTTTGAAGGGCTTGGTTGGTCTTGGATGAACTGTTATATGGTTTTTTGGGCTGTTAAAGTGGCTAGTTTAGGAAAGAGGGTTTAATGTGTTTGGGTCGGTTTAGGGTAAGGGCCAAGCCTAAATTGGTTGGGTCGGGTCGAATGGTTGGGCTTGTGTTCCCAGTCACCTTCTTCTTTGCCTCTGTACAATGCGAGAGAGAGGCCTTTGGCTAGGGTATTGTTGATAGGCGGCGCTGGTGGTGACGTCGTGAGGCGGCGCTGGTGGTGACGTCGTGAGGCGGCGACCGCTGAGGCGACAGAGACGAGAGGTAGCAGTAGCGACTCTAGCGACAGCGACTCGTGGCGTGGGTGAAGGATGGCAACGATGGTCACAGGCTAGCGGCGATGGTGGCGATTGGCAGTGGCAACTGGTGGTGGAGACAGTGCAAATCAACGGCGACGACTCAGGCAAGCAAGGTCTACTTTGCGAGAGGAAGTCGCAAAGTATGGTGGCGGCGATGGACTTTGGCGATGGCGACTGGTGGTGGGGCTCGCCGAGGCAGTGGCGACGAGAGAAGCTGGCGGCGGCGGCGTAAGGCCATGGCTTGAACGTGAATGATGACGAAAAAAGGATGGTACGGTCACGGATCAATTCGGCTTTGATACGAAATGATGTAGTACCAATAGAGAAAAAGGAGAACAGGGATTAGGAATTACAAGAAGAATAAAAATTAGAGGGAGATGACAAAATGAAGAGGGAGAAAACACACAATTATCAACTCAATTATTATTTATCAAAGTCTCATTAGTGCATTAATAGAACTGTTCATTTATAGGTTTAAATCCTAATTTAAAAAAAACACTCGTATCCTTAACTAAAGAAAATATATAATATCTTAATTAATTGGAAAGAAAAAAAAATAGTATCTTAAATAATATAATATTTTAAATAATATCTTAATACCATAAAGAAAATAAATAAATTCCAAAAATATAATTCAATATATTGTCCGAATATAATATTCTAAAACCACAAGAAAAATGAATGAACTCCAAAAGTAAGGAATCGTGATTCGAAGTAAGGAACTGTAAAGGTTTGAATAGGTTCCATTTTGAGATAATTGAAAATGCACTATCTCGTTAAAAGGTTTTATACATCTGCTCTTTCTTAACGTATTTCTTTAGACAAAGACTCCTGTCCTTCTGCACTCCACATAAATGCTAGAGCCCAGGGAAGTGAGAGCGTTGGCATGATTGTTGTGTCCACTATCAACCTTGATTGTTGTGTACCCAATCATTCTGCTCAGCTTTAAAAGACAGGAATCATTGGATCACCCTTTAGGCCTCTAACAAATATGTGGCCATCCAATGTCGGGCAACATACTCTCCAGATAATTGATTAATGAACTGTTGAGAATCACATAAAATATGGAGCCTTCGTGCTTGCAATAGTTCTGCACTTACGTGTTCTGTGAGCAATGCCTCATATTTTGCCTTATTGTTAGATGCTGAAAATTCGATCTTAAGTGCTTGTTTGAGCACGGTTTTTTATGGTGATATGACCACGACTCTCGCTCCAACCCTTTGGTTCTTCTTTGCTTTGTCAATGAAAAACTTCCCAGTTTCAGTATCCTTGTCGGATGACTGCATGTGAAGCTGAACTACTTTTGGCAGTGAACTCAGCAGCCACAAATTCGGTAAGTACCTGCCCCTTTATTGCTTCAGGGTAAGTACCCGTTGTCACATTGGCTCAGTTCGATGGCCCATGAAAAGATTCTTCCTGATAGATTCACTTTTCTTAATATTTCCTTGAGAAGAAAAGCAGTAATGACATTGATTGGGTGTTTTTGAAATTAATCCACTAGTTTCTGTGAGGCTACTACCAAGGCTAGTGCTAGTTTTTCAAGTGGAAAAACCCTGGTTTGAGGATTGCAAAATTGTATGGATAACATTAAAGATTGGCTTCTGTTATCTGCTTTCTTCTTTTACCAGGGTGGCTCTTACTGCATTGTTTGAATATTTTTTCTGCTTTTAAAGTAAATCTGAAGCAAACATAGAAAGAAAAGATTGGCTTTTGTGGCAGGAAATCTCTTGGTCCCTGTTACAGTTAGCTAGTGGATTTAGAACAAATAACACTGCATTATCCTTCCAGATTATTTGGAATACTCTACATTCACAATGTTTTTTTTTTTTCCCTTATTGTGTCTGATTATTGCCACATATGATTCAAGTTGATGGTTTTCACTCTATTCATTCTTCTTATTTTTTATATTTGGTTTCTTTGGGGATGTAGTGGTGTGGTACCACGACAAAAAGGTTTCAAATGCACAGGAGGAATAATGGCATCAGAAGCTGTCTCTCTGCTACAAAGTTTCTATGAACAAGGGAACCCCAATGGTATGCGCTTTCATTATAATTAATGTTGGTTTCTATTTTTGCATTTGGAAGTACTATCCCTGCTTTAGTGTCTAAAAGAGAGAAACAAGGAAAGAAATTTCAGTGGAAATTGAAATTTTTAATAAAAAACATGTTCATTTTTTTCGTATAATAATCTCTAGAATAAGAGTTTTAGTTGAAATGAAGTTGTAAAGAGTACTTACCTCGGTAACTGGTATTCCTGTTGTATGTGACTACTTACAAGATATTCCTAAAGTGAAATTCAGAATTGGCAATTTAGTCTTGTTATCTTCTTTCTTGATACCTTCTGGTTTGGTTGGGATTTGTCTTCTTGTATTCAAGAAGTCCACTTGCTTGTGTTATTCTAGAATAGGTTTCTTTTAGGTTTTTCCTGTTTGAGAATTAGATCAAGGCTTTAAAATATGTCATTGTAATTGCTGGCCATTGACTTTCATCCTGAACCTATATATGCTACCCCTTATTGAGAAGTGTCATGGTTTCATGGCATGCTGTGGTCCGTCCCATTATGACAAAGTATTCCAATAGTCCTGATTAGTTGTTACTCTATTTGCCATGTTCAATGATGATATGTTTCGAGTATCTTTGTGTGCAAGATATGAATAAATTATGGGTGATTGATTACAATAGTTAACATTTTAATAAATTATGGGTGATTGATTACAATAGTTAACATTTTAACTTCTTGGAATTCTATGAAATGCATGGTAATTGGCAAGTAACTTATGGGTGATTGATTACGATAGTTAACATTTTAACTTCTTGGAATTCTATGAAATGCATGGTAATTGGCAAGTAACTTTGAGCTTCTTCTTCAACATGTTTACCTTTTGATTTGTATTATTTTGAATCATCTGTACTGGTTGTTGTCAATGTAAACTTTTTCCAAATCATCCCTTGCATATGGTTATCACTGCCTAACATGCACTTAATATGGAATTGTATTTGTTAATGTTTGTTTTATTTCTCTTTTATTCCTTTTTTCTTTTTTTGTCGTGTTGTGCATTTCAGCTCCAAAACCTCAAAGGCCAGTTCAAGCTCATGAAAACTAAACATGTCCAATGAAAAGAGGTAAGCCTTGATCCGCTTTACACCCATCACCTATACGTTTTGTATTCTGCTTTATATTCTCCATAATTCATCTTTTGGATCGTCTTGGAGTATTCTGTTGCCATGTTTTACAAATTCAGTGACCAAACTTTGTGAATATATGAAATGCTTCTTATCATATTTTATTATTTGGTGCTAAAACCTATATGAACTGCTTCTGTGGTAAATTAAACTCTATGTCTCACACAACCATGTCTAAATGTTGAGTAATTATTCACTAGTCTCGTAGCACCATCTCATAGCACCATGTGACATTATTTACGTTGTACTTTCATCTAATGATGTAACAAAAAATATTTTTAGTGGGAGAATGTTCGCCTACCTTTGTTAGGTAAGTGGGACACAAAGAGTGACCAATTTATTGTGCATAAGACATTTTTATTTGTTAGGAGTACCATGTAAGCAATGTTACGTGATATTTTGTGAGTTTTTGATACTCTTGGAGTATCTAATAATTTTTGGAGAGAGAGAGAGAGAGAGTTGGATTTAATAATAATGATGTTGGAGAATTTATAAAAACTAGTTTACTTAAAATTACTCCAATTAATGATGTTGGAGAATTTATAGTCCTCTTATAACAAAAAAAAGGAAAGGAAAAAGAGTGAGAAATTGTGTCTAAACAAAAAAAATGGGTTTGAGAAATTGTGACTAAGCCGATGTAATTTGTTCAAATTTAAGATAACTTCAAATTATGCTTTAAACTTAATGGGAAAAAAAATACTCACAATCTTTCCAAGTAGTGTTTTAAACTATTTTGATTATTTTAATATTATTGTTTCTGTCCATTCTAAAGCCAGAAAATGTCACAGCCCACATTTTTTTATTCTTACTTTTTTCTAATGTTATTTCTCATTCAACTTTTTTTCTTTAAGCCTTTGTCTCCTAATTTGATTTTAAGTTAAATTTTTTATTTTAAATTAAATAAATAAACAGTTTGTTTGATAAATTTTAGAGGGGTTTAAAGTTAAATTTTTTTTTTAATTTAAAATAATTTTAAGTCAAAAAATTATAGACTAATAAGTTAACAAAATTTAAGTCAAAAAGTTTTTATTTCACATAATTTTATATTTATTTTTTATTTTGTTTGATAAATTTTGATGAGCAAGTTTTAAAAATATAAATTTTATAAAACAATGAATATGTATAATTAAAATTATGACATTTAAAAAAATTTTAAAAGATATTTTATATTAATAAGCAATGTTGCCAAACGAAGCCTATCTATACAGTATCATAGCGATATCATCATTTTCCCACCAATGGAAAGCTATAACCACCATACCAATAAAAAGTTACTAATAACTATCTCAAAGATATTTGAAAAACACAAATAAGAATATAAAAAAATTAATTAAAAATTATGAAGTTTAAAATTTGAAAAAATTAATTTGAAAGGAAAAATTATCTTTTCACATTTA
The DNA here is from genome assembly GCA_034768845.1 of Heliamphora exappendiculata. Taxonomy (NCBI): domain Eukaryota; kingdom Viridiplantae; phylum Streptophyta; class Magnoliopsida; order Ericales; family Sarraceniaceae; genus Heliamphora; species Heliamphora exappendiculata. The sequence continues at coordinate 14,958,342 of JAOTRH010000010.1, read as the reverse complement.
ATCTCTTATTTATTCTAATTCTTGAACTAAATATTTCTTCTTTCTTTCTCGGAGTAATTATATGAGATATGAATTTTGATATGAACAATCAATTTAGATACAAATTTAGTGAACAAATATAGAATAAAAATATTCTTGAAACTACAAATTTAATTTAAACCTCTAATTTTTAAAATTTATTATTTTAATATATATTTTTAATAATTTATTATTTTTATAAATACCAATATATTTTATACAATTCACTTATTATTCAACCCACAGAGCTAATTTTAGTATATATTCTTAATAATTTATTTTTTAATAAATATAAATACACTTTATACAATTTACTTAGTTATTCAACCCACTGAGCTTCCTCGAGCTTAAAGTCCGTTAAATAACTATTAGCTGTGACTTGTGAGTATCCAAGGGAAGATTGAGCACGAGGACATAACGGCGATAACGGAGGGACGTCAAAGATGCCCTTAATATCCGAAGAGTCCCAAATTGACGGCGTCGAAGGAATAACGGCCCAACTACTCTCCTCCGTCTTACTTCGGCATTGCGGCAGCTGTTTCTCTCTCTTCATCCCCACGCTTTCTCCGTCGTCGGCGCTACCCTCTCTGCTTCTTTTCCGGCGAATCTCCGCAGGTGGGTCAGATTCCGAGGAGTTCCCAATCTCATGCGGGAAATTCAAAATGGCCTTTCTCCCACGCAGCTCGAACGCAGCTCGGTCGTAAGCCCTCGCCGCCTCGCCGGCCGTTTCGAACGTCCCGAGCCAAACCCTAGCCCCTTTCCGGCTGGGGTCTCGTATCTCCGCCGTGAATTTCCCCCAGGGTCGCTGCCTGACGCCCCTGTACCGCCTTTCCTCTGCCGCAGCCGGCGGCGGAGACCCCGCACTAATAACCAAACCCTGAACATTTTTTGCCGACGAAACCGATATGCTCAGAGAAGGGCGGAGACCCCGCGTCGACGAAACCGATATGCTCAGAGAAGGGCGGCTTTGCGCCGATGGACCAAACCCTTAACCTCGACGCCGGCTTTGCGCCGATGATTTGCGGCTTCGTCTCGAATTCAAACGGATCGAGATCATTTTCCGTTGGTTTGAAGGGATCTGGAAGTTGGAGGAGCTTCGAATCTGAAGTGGAAGTTGGTGAAAACTGGTTTTCGGATGAAGATGAAGTGGTAGAAGAGGGGTGGAGATCGGCGGCGATGGAATCTTGGGTAGATGCGAAGTCATCGAAGAGGTGCCGGCGGATGGAATCCAAAACCGAAGGCATTTTGGGTGAGACCAAAGAGGGTTGTGTTAATTCCGAGGGTTGGCCTAGTGATTTGGAGAGGTCTTCAAGTTTGAAATTAAGTGTTGCTAACATTTTGAAAAGAGTTTTTACCTGGACTCTAACTTTAATTAAGCTCGGTTCTTGGCTAATGGACGGTAGAATTGATTCTAAAAAATTAGTCGACTCCTAGCTTAATGGACAAAAGTATTGATACCCAAAAATTAGCCGACTCTTGATTAATGGACAGTGGAATTGGTGAGATTGGTCCTCACAAATCTTTGCTAATGGATAGTGAAATTGGTATTCAAGATTTAGTAGACTTTTGACTAGTGAAGGATGAGGTTATTTTCTAAAAATTAATCGAAGTATGCATAAATAGAACCGACCAAAAAGGAGGTAAGAGAGATGGGAGCTCAAAGTGTGGGTATTTTAGGGAGAGTGAAAACTGGAAAGGGATCGCGGTTGAAATTCAAAGTGGGGGGACCTTCTTATATAGTGTTATATATGGAGAGATAGGGAGGAAATTGGGAGGGATTGAGGGAGCTTTCGCATGAGGTTCGTAAGAGGGAGGGACGAAGCATCGTTTGGGAAGTTGCGTGCGCCCAAATTTGATGGTCCCTTCATTGCCCTCTGGTCTCGGCTCTACCAAAGCTCTGCTTTTAGGTCATGTTTGAAGTACTGGTTTAAAAGATTAGACTAGACTATTAGTTAAGAGGTTATTTAATTTATGTTTGTTTACTAAAATAATGGTTCGACTCATTATTGACTCTCAATTTCATGAATTGGGGGATAACTAGTCCTATGAAAGAAGTAGGATATATATTTTTGGGATTATAAGTCCATAAAACTAAATATAAAATTACTTATTTAGCCTCAAATTACTTATTTAGCCTCAAATATAATTTCAGTTAAAAACATAAATAAGCAAATTAAAAATTAAAAAAATAATCACTATGTGAAATTGGGTCTTAATAAATAGGCTATGATGAGGTTATTCACCGCTTAGGTTGAAAACAAAATCAATAACATTTTATAAACAAAAAGAGTGCTAAATTATTCATATGGATTTTATTTATAACTTATATAATCTTTATAAAAACAAACAATGAATTGTATTAAGTTGATTGTATTAAGTTGCATATGATAAGTAATTATCCTATAAAGAAAACAAACAAAATTAGACTAAAATTAGAATATTTAATCCGAATAATTTGGTATTCCAAGACTACTAATCTTGGAATATCAAATTCATACTAATCCAGTCTAACACTCTAAACATGACCTTAAGGTACTTGGTTAGAAGTTTCACGAGGCTAACCAGTGAGATTTGTGTAGATAATTCGTTAATTTACTCTAACTCAATTCGTCTAAGATGATTTATGTGCAATGGCGAGTTGAATTAGGTGAAAAAAGATATAAAAATGAGTTGATTACGATTTATAATTTTTTAACTTGTCCATAATCGAACTCAACACGGCTCTCTCTCTATCGTTCTATGTTTGAATTTTGTTTGTTGCTTGCTGTTAATGTCTTGATGTTGAATCACTATTAGAATATGTTATTAATGATTTTATTTAATTTGCTAGAATTCTGTTCTAAAAATTTGTTGTTGATAACATTTTGATCTTATTATAAACATGGGCGATTTCAACACTTTTTTGTTACTAATACTATTATAGTTGAATAGATAAATGTATTATCAATTATGTTTGCTAGGCTGTAAATTTGTTATATTTTTTAAAATTTTAGATCTTGTTGGAATTTATGAAAATTTAAAACGTGTTATGTTGAAATATATTTATTGGAATTAGTAAATTTAGTGCATTCCTTTTTTTTTTTTTACATTATTCAACTGGCCAAACTATCTAAATTGCTAGATTAAAATTACGGAAAAAATAATCAACCTACTAATTTTAAAGATGAACGAGTTTGCGGTGTGTTAGAAAAAACCTTAGCCATCTAAAAATAGATTAAGAATTTATTTTCAACTAGGGGCCCACATCTATTGGGGTTGAGTGGGCCATGGCCCTCCCTTAATTTCTTAAAGATTTTCTATAACTTTGTTCCTTAAGTTTAAAGAAGCAAAACTTTTTACTTAACTTTTTATTTTGTGAGCTTTTAATAATGTTTACAAAGATAATTTTTTTTAAAAAAATAATCTTTTACGTTTTATTAATTCGGTTGGACTTATTTTTAGTTATATAAGAGATTGCATATTTTTTTTGGGTTTTTCCCAAGTATAAAAATTAAATGATTAATTATTAATTTATTAATATAATTATATATCAACTGATAAAACAAATTTTCTCCAATTATAAAAATATATGTATTTACATATTTTTTTGTTAAAACAATAGTACCATTATTTTTTGTTAATGATCCTAAAAATTCAAATTACGTTATTAAATTTATTGAAAATATGCGGTGGATATAATCATATACTATAAAATTAATAAATTTTAAATTATTAATGACACTAGTGACTAAAATTGTTGGAGTCGCCATTGCTAATGTGATAAGAGACATGTATGATTGAGCTGCCAAGAATATTAGATTATCTGTTAGCGAAATAAGTGAATTCTCAATTATAGTAGGTTATACCAAGGATTTGTTTTGAGTCATTACCTATTTGCTTTACACCTTTAGTTATAGATGAATTGACTAGATATATTAAGGATGATATTTCATGATATATATTGTTTGTTAATAATATTGTCATAGTGGATGAAATTAGGAGTGGAGTTAACGCTAAGTTAGAAATGTGAAAAAAAATTTAGAAAAATTTTGGATTTAAAAGGGTTTTAAGTAAGTTAGTACAAAATTGAATATATGGAATATTATCTTAACAATGCCGGAGTATTAATGGTAAAAAAGTAAATATTTAAAATTAAGAGATACTTATATAGGTCCAAATGTTCGATTGCTAAGAAAGATTACGTAAATAAAATGAATGTTATTAGATAGCTAAAAAGGATTACATAAAGAAGATGGGTGTTATAAAAATGAGAATGCTAACTAGATGCGTGGTAAAAATAGAAAAGATTAAATTATGAATGAAAAGATTCGTGAAATAATAGAGATTACACAAATTGAGGATAAATTAAGAGAAAATAGATTAATGTAATTTAACCACGGACAAAGTAAACAGCTGATACAGCAGTAAAAAAAAAAAGAAAGCAACAACATTTTGAGCAATGAAAACACTATATATTGAAACTGAATATAAAGGTAAAATAATTATTCAAATATAAAGGTAAAATAAATTAAATCAAATTGACAATCAAATTTATTTTTATTTATTCTTTAGTTAGAAATTTATTATAGAGACATAATAAATATTGCGACCGAACATAATTAATTTATATAATTTTTAATACGTTAAAAATCTATATAAAATTAATTCTATTTTTATGTATAATTTAGTGAACTGAACTTATTAAAATATTCATATCATTTTTAAAATGAAAGTAATTAATCTTTATAATTTAAGAATTTAAATGATTTGCAAAACATTGTTCAATAAAAATTAATAGTATTAAAAAAATAATAGTGTATTGATTCGTATATATGTTAATAAAAATTAATAATATTTAATTAAAAATAATAATGCATTGATCCGGGCATGGCATAAGTTCATGGTTAATATATGTATATAAGAATTGGCATACAAATGCATTTGTTTGGTGTATGGATTTGTTTTTGTTTTTATATCAACAATGAAGTCGTAGGGGTAAAAAATAGAAACAAATAGGGTAAGTTATATTTGTTTTTCTTGAGGTTTATTGAAAAAAATTAATCGTTCTCATAAAATTTTTAAAATTGCATTGTTTTTTTTTTGTTAGGATTCTCGAGTTAACATTGCTAACAAGAATGGCTAATTTACTTTTCTATCCCTCCACCTCGGTAAAAAGTTGCGCTGAAAGGCTTAAAAAACTCTTGGGTATTCAAGAGCATATGGGTTTATTTTAATGGTCGAATTCATTTACCGTTCTCAATTTGTTCATCATTCATATAAATAATTGAGTAAATCGAATATTATTAAATATCTAAACTAATGACATTTCATCTTTAAAAAATAAATGATAAATAGGTAACACTATTATTTTTTTTTAAAAATGTTATTTGATCATGTATATATCGATATATGATCAATTTAATTTTTTTATATAAATAATCTGCATATTAATAGTAATAAAACAAACATATAATTTGAAATATTTTATTATTTGGTCTAAAGATTTTTTTATTATTTGATTAAAAGTAATATAGAACATAAAACATACAAGGGAAAAATAGAAAATTAATAATATAGTAATTGATTAGATCATGAAATTTTGCTATATTTTTCGACGATTAACTGGGAAAAATTAATGCTATCATTGCTTAGATCATGAAATTTTGTTATATTTTTTGACGGTTAATTGGGGAAAAATAATATTATCAAGAACAGTGTAATTTTAAAAAAATTTAGAGAGCTGTTGGTCTTTTTGATAAGTTAAAAAATAGAGAACATGTTTGATTAATTGAACTAAATGTAAGATTGAATGACACATCTTACATGATTGTATCTCGCTTGTTTGAATGTAACAAATGGTAAACAAATTATTAATAACTAAATTTACAAAATATGAGATATATAGAACGTTGTATTTAGAAATATTATAAATAAATATGAGATATAAAGAAGAGAACGTGCTATTACTAATTCTCTCACTACTAAACTCATATAGCCTATGTTTGGTTTAGCTTATTTTTTAAAGGTTTTTTTTTGTTTAAAAGTTTCTTAAAAAATTTATTTGTTTGGTCTTTTGTTATAATCAATAGACTTTTTTAAATATTTTTTCACATTTATTTTTTTATAAAAAAAGCTAAAAAAATTTAAAAACTTATAAAAAAATTTAGGTCAAACACAAGCATAGGTACTTATCTCGTAAAATTATGTATATTATCGTTATTAATTCGATAAATCAAATATGGGAGTAGAATTTAAATTAATAACTTCGCGCAATGACTAATTTTATCCGTTTGTGTGATCAAATCCGGGCCTGGCCCATATTATATTTTTGGGTGAACTGGAACTGATATGGGCCTGGCCCATTCACCCATTAAAACCGACCCAGTATTGCAGGTAACAAGTGGCTCTACATGAAGAAGACTGGATTGGATGATTGGCATTAACTACTCCTGTTTCGATTTTGGACTTTCAGCCGCCTTCACATGGAGTTTCATGCACAGAACCACACACGATCATTACCCCTAATAAAGATGCACAAAAGATTCTAAGAAATTTAAAAACTAAATTAATCCGACTTATATGACTATGAGTTGACCTAGTTCAGTTTTACCTCGAGTTTTTTGTGTTGATACATTTATCGATGCAAAAGATATTTTTTTAAGACGAGAATTATAATCGATGCAAATAAGTGTAAAATTAACGCAAAAAGTATTTTTTTTTAGACGACAAACGTGACCGACGTAAATAAATAAAAATTGATTATTTACGATGGTAAATTAGCAGTGGTAAAAACGGTAGTCGCAAAAAAAAATTATTAGCGACGGTATGTTTTCCATTGTAAACATTTTTAATCAAAGCTACGTAGTTTTGGTTTAGGCGAGATTTTTACTCTATTTTTCCCTACATAGTTTTGTACCCTAAAACTCTAAACAGATTGCTACTATTGCCTTACTCCACTTCTATTTCTCTGCCTCTTATTTTTTCTTCATCTCTGTTGCCACTATTATCTTACTCTATTACGCATGGCCGAAAACTAAGCCAACTTTGCTACACTCCATTGTCGCCCACCCTCACGACCGTTGCCCTCCCAATTCTCTCTCTCTTTGCCCTCTCCCGTCAAGCTACGACACCGCCGTACTTCCTACCACTGCCACGCCACCATTGAGTTCTTACCACTGCGCCGCCGTTGCGCCCTCTCCCTCTCCTGTCATTGCCGTCGCACTTTATTACCAGCGCCACTATCGTACTTCATTACTAGTGCCGCCGTTGCGCTACCGCACCGCTGTTGCCCAGCCTAACGCCACCTACGCCTTTTCTTGCCGGCATCACATTAGTCTTGGTAGTCGATTTTGTTGCTCTTTAGATGCTTTTATTTTATCTTGCAAGTAATTAGTACGATTCTGAATTCCAAAAAAAACCTTGATAAACTATTTTATTTTTTAAATTAGTCTGGGATTAATCTGAACCAATTAAAAATTAAACCGTATAAATCTCTCTCT
>JAOTRH010000010.1:14933118-14950746 GCA_034768845.1 Heliamphora exappendiculata | reverse complement strand
TTGGATCTTTAAAAAATTAAAAAAATAATCTAAATTTTTTTTTCAAAACCCTTTTAATATTGCAATCAAATAAAGCAAGATAAGTAAATATTGAAGCAATGTAAATATTAAAAGGTGAGGGATGGAGAGATAGAACCGGACGCCAAGGATTTATAGTGGTTCGACTTTTTCTTAGCCTACGTCCACTCCTCAAATTCTCCCTCGAGTATTTCCACTATATAGAATACTTCACAGGCGTATTCTAAGCCTTTACAATCTTCAAGACTTCGCTTGAATGAACTGAATATTTACGGGCACATTCACAAGTTTAACAGCTTCAAGAAGATGCTATGAAAACAAATCTTTGTTTTCTTCTAATCTCTTTTGAACTCTTCTTTGATGAGATTTACTCACTCACTCAAAAGATAAAGGGTAACTCACCCTTGATTACAATAAATGAAGTGTAATAATGAGAAACACTCACTCTCTTTACAGAAATAATTTTCAATAAATGAGAAGGTAAAGAGAGATGAGGAACAAGAGCTGGAGATTCAGCAATAAATGAGAGCTTGAGATTTATGCGTTTGATTCAAGCAATGGAACAGTAAATGAAGGTCTCCAGTTGGAGTAAATACTGAGAAGTTACTCCTTATATAAGCTTTTGTGTATTCATGACCGTTGGAGGTAGATGGGAGTAATAAATGCCAAAAAATCAGCCGTTGAGATCTACCGTGAGTTTGAATTTCCATCGCAAGTGCCGACACAATTGTCTTTGGTGTCGACACAAAGTGTCTAGGGCAGGATCCTTTAAGTGGTTGGGTCGACACAAATATTCTGAGGTGTCGACACAGTTTTACACTCTACCTTACCAATATCATGGTGTCGACACATTTGGATCTGGTGTCGACTCGTTTGAAACTTCAGCATTTGGAGGAACCACTTTGTATCGACTTAACTTGTCTTTTGTTAATGCAGGAAGCCTCGATTCTTTTGTGTCGACACATCTTCAGATGGTGTCGACTCAAATGCACTTCCGAATCCGAGAGGAGGCACTTTGTATCGACTCATGTCTTCTTTAGTGTCGACACTAATTTCTTTAGGCAGCCTCGGGATTTTTGTGTCGACTCATCCTCAGTTGGTGTCGACACCTCAAAATCTGCAGATGACCTCGGTTGTTTTGTGTCGACACAATTTTCATTTGTGTCGACTCAAAATTCCGGATACCAAAAGTGTGAAGCATCTTTGTGTCGACACAAAAATGATTTGCGTTGACTCATTTTGAGTCCATAAGAGCTACAGTTTTTTTGTGTTGATGTAAAATTTGTTTGTGTCGACACTAACTATGATACCTGAAAGATAACTTTATGAAATAGTTAGGATGCCAAAAATATTTGTTCAAAGGGATTGACACACTTGATGTGATTTAAGTATACTTTGCCTTAAAAGTGTTTGACTTATTTTTTAATTGGGTTCAACACAGAATATTCTCATTTAAGAATATGTGAGTGTTTTAATCCTTTTGAAAGTTAATTCATTTTCTTTTCGTTAAGGTGTCAAAATATTTGTTCAAAATGTGTTAACACTTCATTTTGAAAATATAAAATATTATTCATTTAAATTTATTTATTTTTAGAAAATGAATTATGAAAATCATCAAAATCAAAATAAAAAGTCTTTGGGCTAACAACTACTAAAATATCTCTGCGACAAAAACACAGAGGAAATTTAACTCAAAAAAGCTATGGTGAAAAATGCAACTTTCTCCTCTTTCTTTGTAGGAGATGCTTACGAGTGCATATACAACAATTGTGTCCAAAATAGTCTGATCCTATGCGTGTGTCAAATTCAACATGGCACGGACATTCCACATCATTCACAACTAAATAGTGTCCTCTTTTCGTACGTGCATGTGTCATACACATTAGTTCACTAATAAAATAGCCATGCAGCTAAAACATATGAAGAAACTGATAGAAATGTTGTGAGAATGCAATTTCTCCTCTAGACTTACATTAATAGTGTGGGAGGTAGTCCATTGCCTGTAGACGTTGCATGACATGGTTATGTTGCACCTTTGAACTGTTTATTTATCTTGATATACACGCGTTGACATATTTCACTTGCTTTTGCGACTAAATACCATTTCACATTTTTTGTGTGTTTTGGTTGTTTATCATCCAACTTGTTATTTAAAAAATTGGTTGAATTTTGTTGGAATCCTGGAATTTCTTTTAATGAGAGTAGAAGTCTTAAATTTAAAGGACTTCACCTGAAAACTTCTTTGTTTGTTGAGAAGAACAACGATAAGAGCTGTGTTACAGGAATGGTTTTAGTGTCTTATAAGTGGCAGGGACGATTAGAAATCTCCAATTAAAATACAATTTGAGGTGGACACATTGGGCTTGCCATATTTGGTCACCTTCGTTCTTTCTTCCTTTTAGATTCTATCACCATTTTTGCAATGGCATATTTTCTTACTCTTTAATAAAAAATGCAGGAGGAAAAAGTTGACAGCTCTCTGGAGTTTCTTATTCTTGCAAGCGATGGACTATGGGATGTTGTAACAAACGAGGTTTTGCTAATTTGCCTTTCTTTCTAGTTTTCTTATGTCTATCTGATGACCCTCTTTATGCTGGGAATGGATCTTGATTTACTAGACAAAATTCTGTTGCATTCCGCCTTGTAAAAAGAAAAATAATACAATTTGATCAATCATTTTTTATCTTGTTTATCAAAATACTACAATTTGATCAATCATTTTATGTTTTGTTTATCAAGTTATAGGTTACTTGGTCTCAACCTTCTTTGGAAGATACATTCCTTTTCAAGTCAAATAATGGGGCTTTAATTGCTATTCTTCTATCTCTCTTACGATTTACCGTATTAACTCTCCCCAGGAGGCAGTTACCATGGTTAAACCGGTCCAAGAACCCGAGGAGGCAGCGAAGAGACTGATTCACGAGGCATATCAGAGAGGTAGTGCAGATAACATTACTGTTGTCATTGTCCGTTTCTTGGATGACCAAGCGGCATCTTCTCTTGGCGGGTCTAATTAAGTCACTAGCTCAGTGCTAGGGTTTGGTCCCTTCCTGGTGAAACCCGAGGAGGCGGGAGGAAGGAAAATTATTGGCGATTGACTGTAGTAAATATATGGGCACGAACCTTTTCTGGGCTGGCAACGCGCATTACGCGTTGTCACTCATTAGGGTAGAACTAGATCTGAGAATGTAGCTAGCTAGAAATGTGAATGATTAAAGTTTTAAAGACTACGAATCGATTATATGCAATTTAAACATATTTCTCATTAGTCTTTAATTGTGCAGTTAACACATTTCTGGTTCTGTTTCTTATAGTAATGCCCGAATGCTTATCAATAGGGCTGAGATTGGTTGGGTATGCCATCAATCTGAAACTTAAATTTTATTTTGTTTTTTGTTGTTTTGTTTTTTTCTTCTTATTTTAACTAAAATATTTTACTTTGTTGGTACTTTTAACCATTGAAATTTAAAAAGAAAAAAATCATAACAAAGTTAAGAAAAAAAATTTATACGAAAAATTTGTGACAAGAGTAGAATTTGTTGGTTTTATATTGATTTATTTTTTAATTAAAATAATTTTTTTTTTGATAAATTACACTAACCTCTTGGAAGATTTCTAACAAAAGCATGAATATTTTTTTTTAGTTTCTGAAATATCACTATCTTTCTTGAGATTTCTAACAAAAGCATGAATATTTTTTTTTAGTTTCTGAAATATTACTGTCCTTCTCTGTCTGTCAGAGTTATTGCTCTAATATCGTTAATGGAAATAAGTTTTTTTTACAATTTTACCCTTTGCACCAATTTTCACAAGAATCCATGGAATTAATAATAAATAAAAAAACAAAAAAATGGAGAGAGGATCTTACCAAGATCATAGCATTCCGTAACGGAGAGTTTGAAGTTAAGGTGCGGAGAACTTAGAGCATCGAGCAACCATTGCGCCAGGAACGGAGGGGGTACAAAGAGAGAGAGACTGCGACAGCGGCAACTAACGAACTGTGGCACCATCTGATTTCGGCGGCGAACAAATCTCTCTTCGGCGAACAAATCCATGGACAAAATCTTGTGCACATTACATGATTTTAATCCCCATGCTCTCTTTATAGCACTGGATTTTTCAACTTTAAAGCATCAACGTAAGAACAATTATGCAGTAATAACACCAGAAACCTAGGGAATCATCACTAATGCATCTGGGTGGGAGTTCCTGTAAGATTCGAAATACCTATCCTTGAAATTTAGTACGGGCATTTCTGCCTGCATTATAAAGATCAAAGTAAGAATCTCACTACTTCGCCGTTTCCAGCGGCATTTCTGCCAATTGCGTCCATAACTCCCGGAAAAAAGAATAATCAACCATCACTTGATGATTGTGATGGTTGCGGGCTGGGCTGTTCGTCAATTAATTGAGTTGATCCGATATCAATTTTCGCTTTGATATGAGATTATATTCCATCGTTTGAAGCAAATTAGTTTGTTGATTTCTATTTTATGATGCATTGATTGGGATCATCATGGATTTTTCAAGCGAAATGAAATCAAAACCCCAAGGAAAAACAATTATTTATACATCGCAAGTGTCTATAGATTTTTTCTTCTAATTTTCTAAATCATTCTCGTTCGCATCATTTTCACTTTAAATATTTTCCAACCTATTTTCTTTTACCCCTACAAATTCAAGAACTAGATGTAATTTTATTTATTTATTTTGCTTTTGAAAAGTTATCTTTGACATTATAAAATATAGAATTTTAGAGAATCATTTTGGAGACCTTTTTAAATCGGAATCTTTTAGATTAAGTTGAAGTCTGGAAGTCTTCTTTTACATGTCCATCTTGGTAGCTCTCTCACTGGAAGTCTGGAAATTTGGAAGTCTTCTATTGCGTTCAACTTCGTAAGTTCTCTCAATGGGTTCTTAGGTTTTGTATCCCAAACAGTTCATCTTAGAAGCAATCCATTGTATATCGGCTAATCTTCTAACTGAGGGCCTGATGGGGGAATTGTCACTATTGTTATTATTGTTTTTGTTCATTCTTTATAAATGTTTATTCTGATCTTGATATGCTTGAAGTTTTCTTTTCGTTTTTCTTTCTTCTGCCCACAGAGAGAGGTAACCAGATAGAGACAGAGTTGGGGTAGGGGCAAAATAAAAAAAAAACAAAGAATTAGACAAAATGAACCTATTTTTTTAACGGTACATTAACAGTTGGGTTAATTTGAAACAAAAACTAAACAAGATAAAAGAGCAATGATATTTTAAAAATTAGAATGATTGTTTCAGTTTTTGTCAAAAATCTCAAGAAAGGTCTCTCTAGTTATGAATAATCTAAAAAGTATAAAAAAGATTAAATTTAAAAAAATTCATATTTGTCTAGATATCATTTAATTTTTAAAATATTAGTATTACATTATTGTGGTTGAGTTGTGTACTCTTTTATACTATTATAGAAAGTGGGAATGTCTCTCGGTATGAACATATTTTAAAATTGTATCACACCTTTCGAAATTCAATATTATGTATATACACACACTTCACACCATTTCATTCTCTTTTTTGTTAGGAAAAAATGCAAAACAAACTAACAATGGCCTTGTTTGGGAAAAATTTTGATTATTTGTTTATATTTGTCTTATCTAATTTTTTTTATTTTTTGACTAAATACTTTTATTTTTTCGAATCGTTTCGACAAGATGAACCAAGAAAGTAAAAAACAAGTTGATCAAAAGCTAAAAAATTCATTAAAGATGAAAATAATTAACATAAAATTTGATTTATTGACTTATTTTAACGTATTTTTTTTTAAACTTTTATTTATATTTTGATTTTAAAAAATTTACCTTTTCGAATTGTCTCGATGAGAAAAGTCAAAAAATATAATAATTTAACTACACGATGAAATTTTTTTACTAAAAATAAAAATAAATTAAATAAAATAAATAAATAAACAATTATCTCACGGTGAAAATCTCACGTTTTCGTCACCTTTTCCCCCCTTTTTCTTTACATTAATAATTCTACACATTATAAATATAATTCCTTCTAGAATGTAATTAGAGAACACCTTTCTAGTGTTATGTTATTTTGAAGTTATTTAACAATCACTTAAATCAAAATTGCTTTTGGAATTTATGATACAATTTTTGAGGTTTTTGGATAAGTTTTCCCAGTTTTAATTTTTTTTTTCATTGCATATTAGCTCTTGATTCTATACAAAACTCTATAGTTGCTTTTAATTGATGATTAATAATAAAAGAATATTTGATTTAACTGTAAAATAATTATTAATAATACGTTTTAAAGTATTTTATCTCATATTTTGTAGAATTTGTGATACTGTAAAAATCTAAGCATTGAAATTAAATAAATAATTTTGTTTTGATTTTTACTATCTTTTCTTATTTTTTACCATCACAAATTAATAGAGTAATAAAGTTATATTTTTAATTGAGTGTCTTAAATTGATTAATTAATTAATAATTAAAATTTTGACAAGTTAACAAACTTGATATGACTTTTATATAGTAATTTAACTATGATCATAGTCTGAAGCAATTAATGATTTCGATTGCATTGGTATTAAAAAAGTAGTTCATGTATTTTGGGTTTTAAAAAAATGATTTCCTTAATTGTGTAATTACAACAAAACATGAACTTTTTTTTTTCGGTGATAGTATTTGACTTTTTCTCGGTGCCTTTAGTATTTTAGTTTGTTATTTTGCTTAATAATTTTTTTTCTCTTTATTATTATTGAGGTTGATTGAGGTTAAGATTCATTCTATTATTTTTTATATAAATTATTCTTTAAAAAATAAAGCTTAAAATTAAGTATTATAATATATGAGCAATTTTAAGAAATACATCGTACGAGTGACCTTAAGCACGAATTATTCCTAATTTTTGAACAGTAATATATATTTTAACTCAAATTTGCAGTTAATGTTAGTTTTTAAAACAATGTGTTTTCTCTCTTTTTATGAATTGTTGAGATACATTCTGATTTAAATCCAAATGACAAGATTGGTTTGACATAAACAAAAGATAACAAAAATACAATCAGAATTGATTGATGGCCAAATCAATTCTTACATGAATTGTTTTACTTCTCAAAATATAAAGATTACTTTTAAACTCTCATTTAATTAACTGGAAGATTAACCAAATGAAAAAAAAAAAAAAATCTAGGTTTGATTTAAACATTTTTCACTATTTTGAAAGTTTGATAATTTGTAAAGTAAAATATAACTAGATTATTTTTTTTATTATCTATAGTTAAAATTATTGGTCATATTTTTTTATATTGTTGAATTCTAAAATTTTGAAGAGTTGATATATATTTTAACTCAAATCTACCATCAATATTAATTCTTTAAAAAAGTATGTTTTTCTCTCCTCTTCCTATGAATTGTTGAGATACAATTTGATTTAAATCCAAATGTTAAGAATGATTTGACCAAAAAAACAAACAAACAAACAAACAAAAATACAACTATATTTAATTGATGGCCAAATCAATTTTTATGGAAATTTTTTTACTTCCTGGAATATAAAGATTACTTTTAAACTCTCACTTAATTAACTAGAAAATTAACCAAATGAGAATTAAAAAAAACTACATTTGATTTAAACATTTCTCACTATTTTGAAAGTTTTATAATTTGTAAAGTAAAATATAACTAGATTATTTTTTTATTAACTATAGTTAAAATTATTGGTTACAGTTTTTTATGTTGTTGAATTCAAAACTTCATTCAATAGCATTGTATGCACAATTTAAAAATACGTTCTGATGAAGTCAAAATATACCTTTAAGCATGAGCAATTCGCTAATGCTTGATTTATTTAATTAATAATGAAGAAATTTATATATAATTTTGCAAAATAAGTAATTTTATGAGATTAGTAATAAACGAATTATTAATACCATATTTTTCTAAGTATTATATACTCCATATTGCATGGAATTGGTTATTCAATATATGCATATAATCTTTCTAACTTCTACCACTTGTACTAAAATAAAAAAAATACAATCTCCTAACAAAACATTTAGGCTCCGTTTGATTCAATTGAAAATATTTTTTATAGAAAACATTTTTAGGATCATATTTTCTAAAAAATATTTTTTCATGTGTTTGATTACGACCTTAAAATGATAATGCTGGTAAATGTAGTAATATTAAAATTGGTGACAATGGTGGTAATGGAAGCAATGACGGCAGTGGTGGCGGTGACCCCCGACCCTCGACCCCCGACCCCCTGCCCTTGGCTCTTGATCCCCAGACTTTTGACCCATGGGCCTTTGGACCCTCAAATCACGAACCCTCAATCTCTAACCTCCAACTCCCGACCTTGGACCCCCGACCCTAGAGCCTTGAATCCAAGTCCCAGACCTGCGACCTTGAACCCTAGAAGCTGACCCATGACCCTCGACCCTCAGAACTAGACTCGACCCTGAAACACCAACCCTAAACCTAGATCCCCGAACCTATGATCCACCTTGGATCCCTAGACCCCTAACCTTGGATCCCTGGTCCCGAACCCCTAACCCTGAATCTCTAGTCCCAGATCCCTGACTCTTAACCTCAAACCCCAGACCCCCAGACCTCGAATTGCTAGTCCACGAACTCCCAACCCCCGACTCCTGACCCTCAATCTACGACCCCCTTCGAGAGAATAGGTCGAACCCCTCAATAGGTCGAGTGATTCGAAAGTGTGACACGCACCTTACTCAAACACGTGTCGTGCTTTCTAATACAAGGGGTTTATAATGTGCATAAATTTTTTTTGTAAAAAATAACAAAATAAATTTAATAAGCTTTTTAGTGATACCAAACACACTTAAGAGATCAAACAAAGACTAAGCCCCTGTTTGGCTTCACTTAAAAGCCTATACAGAGGTCAAACAATACAGCCTAAAAGCAGCACTGTTTGGCATACTAAAAAAGCCACTTGCTTTTTTTAATTTTTTTTCAAGAAAAAAGTCTATACATATCCCAAATACTTCAACTTTTTTGAAGATAAAATAAGTATAATACTTTCAATTTAAAATGTCAACTTTTTTCACAAAAATACAAAAGTTGTTCTAATATCTCAAACACTATAATTTAAAAACAAAAAGTAAGAACATTTTAGACATTTTAATAAAAAATAAAAAATTATTATAAAAAATTATTCTAAATAATCTAATTTTCTTTTAAAAAGAATTAAACTTTTTAAAACACGAACTTTTTAGACATCCCAAACTGCTGTGAACTAGGGGTGTACATGATTCGAAGTTTAAGAATCAGAACCGAATCGTATATATAATGGAACCAAACTGAATCGAATCGATAAATAATGATTCGGTTCCAGTTTGGAACCGCGATTCTAAGGATAAATATTTGTTGCCTATTTTATGTTTTAAAAAATTATACATTTATTTGTTTTATTTTTTTCATTAAATTTTTATTTTTTATTTATATAATTTTATTTTATATTTTCTTTCATCACTTATTTCATATTGTTACAAAGAGAGATTCTCGTTTTTATAAATTATGAATTATATTTTATTATTTTTTCATCTATTACCAATAATTTAAGAATTATATAATATTACTATAGTATGAGTAAAAAATGAAAAATAAAAAAAGAAGTAAAATAAAATAAATAGTATTTTTAAAATTTTAATTTATATATAATACATAATATAAATATTATTAATAAGTGACGAATTGGTTCGGTTCCATACGATTTTTTAAAATTTAATCCGAAAATTGAACTATAAAGAACGGTTTCTAATTATTTGGAACCGAAACTAAACCGTTCATTAAAAAAATTGAACCAAACTATACGATTTGGATCGATTTAGACTCATTTAACGATTTCAAATATTTTTTTGGACACCGCAACTGTGAACAGGGGAATAAATCAAACCCGTTCTCTTTACGCGAAATACCCTAACCTAGTATTACCAAAACTCCTATTGCAGCGGCACGACAAACTAGCGTCGACCAAAGAGGAGAAATGTTAGTAGAGAGTACGACTTGACCCTTGACCCCTGGAGCTCCGACCCTCGGTCCTAGACCCGACCCTAGAACCCTGATCCTGACCCAAGATCCCCAAACCCATGACCCGCCTTGGATCCCCGGACCCCAACCTCGAATCCCTAGTCCTTGACCCCCGACCCCAGACCCCGAACCTTGAACCTAAGCCCACGAACTCTTGACCCCTGACCCTTGTCTCTCGACCCTCGACCCTAGACACCTAGACTTTCAGACCCCTGATCCTCGACCTCCGACTCTCAACCTGCGACCTGTTTAGGGAGAATGGGTTAAACCCCTCAATGGGTCGAGTGATTCGAAAGTGTGACACGCACCTTACTCAGACACGTGCCGTGCTTTCTAATACGAAGCGTTTATAATGTACATAAAACATTTTGTAAAAAAATAAAAAAAAATAAAATTAATAAACTTTTTAGTAATACCAAACACGCTTAAGTGGTCAAACAAGGACTAAGCCCTTGTTTGGCTTCACTTAAAAGTTTATACAGACGTCAAACATTACAGTTTAAAAGCTATATTGTTTGGCATACTAAAAAAAATCACTTGCTTTTTTCACTTTTTAAGAAAAAGATTTATACATATTCCAAACACTTTAATTTTTTTAGAAGTAAAATAATTAATTTAAAAAGTTAATTATTCTCACAAAAATAAAAAATATATGTTAATATTCTAAATACTACAATTTAAAAGTAAAAAAGTAAGAATATTTTAAATATTTTAATAAAAATAAAAAAATAACAAAATAACAAAAACTTATATCAAATAATTTAATTTTTTTTAAAGTTAAACCTTTTAAATGCTAAACTTTTTTGACAAGCCCAACAGCTCTACAACAGGGAAATAAATCAAACCGGTTCCCTTTACGCGAAATGCCCAAACCTAGTATTCCCAAAATTTCTATTGCAGCGGCGCCGCAAACTATTGTCGACCAAAGAGGAGAAATGTTAGTGGTGAAGACGACTTGATCTACTGGACTGGAGAAGATTTCAGATTAAGATTTGCTAACTACGGGAAGAGGCAAATTGGGGGCAGGGCCGGCCCTGCTCAGACGTCTTCTGCGGCCAAAGACTTCGACGCACGCACATTGGAAATTACAGTGGAAACTGAGGTGAGAAAGCAAACACCATTCTACATATGGTTCTCTTCGGATTCATTTGTTTAATTCTTGTTTTGATCCAATTTGAACTCCCCGTGGAAATTCCTGTGTCACCAAAGTATTAATCGTCTCTGGAATTTCTTGGTTCTCGTATTTGGATTTGGATTTGGATTTGGGTTTGGGTTTGGGTTTGGATTTTCCAAGAACTGATTATTTGGGTGTTTGGTTGTTCTCGCCTAAATTAGATTTTTTTATCTGGGTCTTGTAAATATTAATTAGTGTCTAAATATGTTCTCATGAATTCTCTGCTTCTATTGGTTGGATAAATAACTAGAACAGTATCCAATAGATCCTTGGTTCCTTATTGTTTTAACACTAGCAATTATTAGTTTTAGTCATATTTTTCACAAGTGCCAATATGTGTTTGTGTTTGTGTTTGCTTGGAAAAGATGAGAAATTGAGATGACTTTGAAATATTTGGAGATGTTCTATCTGTATATTCAGTCCCTACTGATATTCTTGCCCTAAAGATCTCTGTTTGTTTGCTTGTTTGTTTTCGTTTTTGTTTCTTTTTTCCTGCAGTTTTTGTCAATTGTCTGGTGAGCAGATGGCAACGGCTAGTAAGGAAATGGCATCAAACACCGAGAGTGGGAGGAGCTTTGCACGGAGAGATCAGCTTCTGAAAATTGAGGCGCAGGTTCATAAATGGTGGGAGGAGAATGATGTGTTTAGGGCTGATTCTCTAGAAATGCGTCCTAAAGCAGGAGAGAAGTTCTTTGGGAACTTCCCTTTCCCTTACATGAATGGCTATCTTCACTTGGGCCATGCATTCTCTCTCTCCAAGCTTGAATTTGCCGCAGCCTATCACCGACTGAGGGGCGCCAACGTGCTCTTACCTTTTGGTTTTCATTGTACTGGGATGCCCATTAAGGCCTCTGCTGACAAACTTTGCCGGGAGGTTCAGAAATTCGGTAATCCACCTGCATTTCCTACCGGAGAAGAGGAGATCAATTCCGTTCCTGAATCAGCACCAGAGGAAGCCAATGCAGAAAATCAGGTTGCCCCAGATAAATTCAAGGGCAAGAAGTCCAAGGCAGCAGCCAAGTCAAGCGGTGACAAGTATCAATGGGAGATAATGCAGAGTTATGGCCTCTCTGATGAGGAGATCTCTAAATTTCGGGAGCCAGATTTCTGGCTGATTTATTTTCCCCCTCTTGCTGTAGAAGACCTTAAGGCTTTTGGCCTTGGCTGTGACTGGAGACGAACTTTCATTACAACTGATATGAACCCCTTTTTTGACTCGTTCGTGCGGTGGCAAATGAGGAAACTGAAGCAGATGGGAAAAATAGTCAAGGACCTGAGATACACTATCTATTCCCCCTTAGATGGTCAGCCATGCGCTGATCATGATCGGGCTTCCGGGGAAGGTGTTCTTCCCCAAGAATACACACTGATAAAAATGGAGGTTATTACTCCTCTTCCTCCAAAGTTGAGAGCTTTGGAGGGCAGGAAAGTGTACCTTGCAGCTGCAACATTGAGACCTGAGACCATGTATGGGCAAACAAACGCGTGGGTATTGCCAGAGGGGAAGTATGGAGCATTTGAGATCAATGAAACAGATGTTTTTATTGTGACAGACAGGGCAGCTCTTAATCTTGCATATCAGAATCTGTCACGAGTCCCAGAAAAGCCTACTTGTTTGCTTGAGCTGACTGGTTACGATTTGATCGGTTTGCCTTTGAGATCTCCTTTAGCATTCAATGAGACTATTTACTCTCTACCAATGTTGTCAATTCTCACTAACAAGGGTACCGGGATTGTGACGAGTGTTCCCAGTGATTCACCAGATGATTTTATGGCTCTTCATGACTTGAAATCCAAACCGGCGTTCAGGGCCAAATTTGGTATCAAGGACGAGTGGGTCTTACCATTTGATGTCATTCCAATCATTAACACCCCTGAATTTGGAGATAAATCAGCTGAGAAAGTTTGCATAGACATGAAGATTAAGAGCCAGAATGAGAGGCAGAAGCTTGATGAAGCCAAGAAAATAATCTATAAAGGAGGTTTCTATGAGGGAACCATGCTTGTTGGAGAATATGCAGGGGTGAGAGTCCAGGATGCAAAGAATTTGATCAAGAACAGGCTCATAGAGCTTGGAGAAGCTGTGATGTACAGTGAGCCTGAGAAGAAGGTCATTTCTAGATCAGGGGATGAGTGTGTTGTGGCTTTGACTGATCAGTGGTACATAACTTATGGGGAACCAAACTGGAAGGAGGCGGCTGAGGAGTGCTTGGCTAGTATGAATCTCTTTTGTGATGAGACACGGCATGGCTTTGAGCATACATTGAGCTGGCTAAATAAATGGGCTTGTTCTCGTAATTTTGGGCTTGGGACTCGTATTCCTTGGGATGAGCAGTTTCTTGTGGAGTCTTTATCTGATTCGACCATTTACATGGCATATTATACTGTCTGTCATCTTCTTCAAAAAGGTGATATGTATGGCGCTGACATTTCATCAGTGAAACCAGAACAGCTGACAGATGAGGTCTGGGATTTCTTGTTCTGTGGTGGGCCTTCCCCTAAATCAACAGAAATACCTTTTTCTCTTCTTAATAAGATGAAACAGGAGTTTGAATATTGGTATCCATTTGATCTTCGGGTTTCAGGTATATATTTAGTTTTGTTCTCGTGTGTTTGCTTGATCGTATGGTTTTACATGTTAGTCTACTTTGCTTACAACAATATAGCACTACGAGTCTATGACTTCTACCTTTTTGGGCGGATCATCATCATCATCCTTGCAATCATTACCATTTTTCCAGTTGATCGATTCAATACCGCCTCTGATATTACATACGCCTTATTGTTCTTTTTCTTTCTTTTTTCCCCTTATTGTCATACTAATTTTATGAATTTTACCCTTTTAGGTAAAGATCTGATTCAGAATCATCTCACCTTTTGCATCTATAACCACACAGCAATTCTGCCCAAGCATCATTGGCCTCGAGGGTTTAGATGCAATGGTCACATTATGCTAAATTCTGAGAAAATGTCCAAGTCTACAGGGAATTTCAGGACATTGCGCCAAGCTATTGAGGAATTCTCGGCTGATGCCACTAGATTCTCACTTGCTGATGCAGGGGATGGAATGGATGATGCCAATTTTGTATTTGAAACTGCTAATGCTGCAATTTTAAGGCTAACGAAAGAGTTAGCATGGATGGAGGAGATTCTCAAGGCTGAGTCGACTTTAAGAAGTGGTTCCCCTACTACTTTTGCAGATCGTGTATTTGCTAATGAGATAAATATCGCTGTGAAAATGACAGAGAAGAACTACAGTGATTACATGTTTCGAGAAGCTCTCAAAACTGGGTTCTATGATCTGCAGGCTGCTCGAGATGAGTACAGGTTTTCTTGTGGCTCAGGGGGCATGAACCGTGGTCTACTGTGGCAGTTCATGGATTTTCAAACAAGGCTTATAACTCCCATTTGCCCACATTATGCCGAATATGTATGGAGGGAGCTTTTGAAGAAGGATGGTTTTGTCATTAAATCGGGGTGGCCTGAAGCTGATTTACCCGATCTTACCCTTCAAAAGGCCAACAAATATTTGCAAGACACAATTGTCTCAATGAGGAAGCTGCTTCAGAAACAAGTTTCTGGTTCAAAGAAAGCGAAGGTAAATGTATCGAGTCAACAAAACAAACCAACGGTTGGCCTTATGTTTGTGAATGAGGAATATGATGGTTGGAAAAGAGAATGCTTAAACATACTCAGAAGCATGTTTGATAGTGCCACGCTCAGTTTTGCACCTGACCAAGTGATCGTAGAGGCGCTGCAAAAGAGTGCAATAGGGCAGGAATCAAATTTTAGGCAGATCCAGAAGCTTTGTATGCCTTTCTTGAGGTTCAAGAAAGATGAGGTTAATGCAGTAGGGGTTCAGGCCTTGGATTTGAGGTTGCCCTTTGGTGAGATGGAGGTGCTGGAGGAGAACTCGGAGTTGGTTAAGCGGCAGCTAGGTCTAGAACGGCTGGAGATTTTATCTGTAACAGATCCTGTAGCTGTTAGGAGAGCTGGCCGTCATGCCTCGCTTCTAGATCAAAATCCACCATCTCCAGGAAACCCTACTGCCGTCTTTTTGAGCGAGTAATACTTTTTTGTGAATTCAAACTACATTTCTGGTTGAAATTATATTAGTACTCTTTACGGTTAAGGACGACTATTTCTATTTGAATTGCTAGGGACTTCGTGAGCTTTTTCAACTCATTTATTTTTGAATTTTGTTTTAAACTGTATGGAATTTTGAATCCTTTGCTATTAGTAGCTGCAGTCGATTGATAATGAATGTAGTTTGAATACTCAGATGCATGCTGTGTATTGATTCCACTATTGCTGTGATTTTGGATAGTAAGGAAATAAGGCAGTGTTATCTCAGTTGGCCTTTTATACTGCCACGTGAACCGGAACACGGGACTATGCTGTGCATGGCTGCACAGCAAAGGTTACTGTGTGTTTAAGGTTTCGATTTTTGAATATATTTTTGTAATCAGATTCGCTCATTATATAGAGTTTGTCAAGTTTTTTATCCAAAAAAAATTAAGTTGATCAAATTTTTATAATTATGTGATCCAAGACATTTGCTTAACATTTTTGTTTTTAAAATTACTATTAATATGAGTTTATTTGTAGATAAATATTATTCGATCGTATATATACATATATAGTATAAACTTGATTTTTTATAAATAACAAACATGACGAGCTCTACATAATGAACGAATTTGATCATAAAAATATATTTAAAAATTAATCATATGAGCTACACAGCACGCTCCCGCTCTCCGATCCGGACCAGTGTGCTAATAGCAGCTTGTGCATTTTTGTACTCCTTGAAAATGCAAACATATAATACATATTAGACTATTAGTAAGCTTTGCTTTATATTGGCAGGTTCTGAGAACTCCCCATGTTGACCTCTATGCCATGGGAAAGTGTCACGTGTGCTTTTATCTGCTGTATATTATTTGGAACACAAATCATTTTGGTACGATAAATAAAAATGGTAATAAAAATGAGAACGGTAGTAGTACACCACATGCTCCACATGTTTTAAATTGTGATATAATAAGGATAAACTTCTATAAATTATAATTATAAAATATATTTGTTCAGGTCATAAGCATCCAATAAAAAAGTGTTATCATTTTTTAAAATATTCATGTAATAAACGTATTTAAAAAATATTATATCTTTTGTTGTTCATTATGTCAGAGTCAAAGCTTTATTTTATCCAATTTTCTTCTATTAATTTTGATTTTTCAATACGAAAAATAGTATTGATATAAATGGAAAAGACTTAGGGACCACTTTGATTACAAATGGGGAGGGGGGGAGCCGGGGTTCGAACCCCGGTCTAGTGAGGGCCCATCTGAAACACCAATTACTAGATTAGGGGTTAACCTCTTGTCTGGGTAACTTGCTTATTTGCTTATTGACAAATAAGCAAAAACATTAATAAGCTAGTTTGTTTGGTTCAATTAGCTTATTTGCTTATTTGTTTCGTTTGGGTAGACACTTTCTTATTTGTTTAGTTGCTTATTTTGGCTTATTTGGTTTATTTTTGGCTTATTTTGGCTTATTAGCTTATTAGCTTATTTACTTACTGACTTATTTATTTATTAACTTAAATCGTACTTATTTGGCAAACAAAACGAAATTGCTTATTTAGCTGCTTATCAGCTAAATAAATTAATAAGTCATTTATCCAAACGGGACATAGTTTTTATACTCTTATTTACTTCTCTCTCTGTCTTCTTCCCTTTATTTACCATCATTTCTCTTCTATTTCCCTCTTCTATCAATCTCTTCTTATGTTCTCAATGGTCAATGCATTTGTTGCTGCCCCTTCATTTCTGCTTTTACGTTACGGTTTCGAATACATTATTGTTCTCATGGAAGGCTAAGGCTTTGTTAGATAACATTTATGTTTTTTATTTTTTATTTTTATTTTTAATATTTTTATAAATTATAAATAAAATTATATTTGATAATTATGTTTGCTTCTAAAAAAATATAAATAACTTTTAAAATTTACTAAATTTTTATAAACAGAAAAAATGTATTTTCACTGGTCTTATAAATGAATTTTTATTTTATTTTCTTTTTTTACTATCTCTGATCTCTACTTTTGGCTATCTTTTTCGCCCACCACCTTTGTTCACCCTCACTAACCATCACATTCGATCACCCTCACTTGCCACTATTTCGGCACCATCACATCCAACAACCACTTTTAACTACCACATACGACCATTACTTTATACCAATACTTTCGATCACTATCGTTTACCAGCTAACACTTTCGATCACCACATTCGACTACTACTTTAGGCCACAACCTTCAATCATTATTTTTCAAATATTTATGTGCTAAATATTTTTTTGTTTTCTTATAAAAATAAGCATATA
>JAOTRH010000010.1:14917004-14933018 GCA_034768845.1 Heliamphora exappendiculata | reverse complement strand
GTACGCGTTATAAATTAGATAGCACAATGAGAACCAATTGGATTGGTTCAAATATGGTGATCTCGAACAGAGTCACGAACCGAACTCCTAGTTGTCGAACTCGCTGGAGGTTGCTGGTGCTGATGTTGTTGCCGAACTCCTGCAAGACAAGGAATACCATTAGTGCTTTCCAGCCTGATTTGACCAGGAAACACTCCGACGTTCAAGCTATATTTCTCTCTACGAGATTTCTAATCAAGAATTGGGTTGAAATTACGTACCTGTGGGTATAGAGTACTTGTCTTTATATAGGGGTTGAAACTAGAGAGGTTGAGTTCTCTTAGGACTCTACCTCTTACTCTTTTTGAAAATTTTCCTTTTCCTAAAGCAATTCTTATTCTTTCAAGATGCTAGATTCTACATTTCCAAACAGTTTGTATCAAGAATGGAATACCTTTGAGTTATCTGTTTGTCTGGGGCCGATTTAGGCTTGAGTATTGTGGGCTGTCTCTTTCTGGGGTGATCAAAACTGGTTATGGGTCGAACAATTAATGTAATCATAATTCAATATAACTGAGAAAACTTAAAACATAGAAATAAGAAATGGGATGTAAAATTTTGGCCTAAGGGCCGGCACTGTGCGGACAGAGCTTGGCTTGGCCAAAGCTCAAGTCTAGACATGATATTCAGGCCTAGGTCTACCCCTTGAAACTTATGGGTCGGCGTAGCCCGTTGGCCCACTATTTGTAAATTAATATAAATAAGTAAATTAATAATATATTATAAACTTATAATAATATAAACTACAACTTACAAATTAATAATAAACTTATAGTAAATAAACTAATAAACATATATAATAAACTAATAAGTTAATAATCAATAATAAACTATAAACTATAAAAAATAATAAACTTATAATAAATAATAAACTAGTAAATTAATAATACATTATAAACTTACAATAATAATAAACTTATAGTACGTAAACTATTAAACTTATAATAAATAAATATATAAAGTTATAAACTATAAACTTGTAAAGTAATAGTAAACTTATAAACTATAAACTTAAAAACTAAAAAATAAATAAAGTATAAACATATATAATCTATATAACAAGTTACAATGGTTGATGTGACATGTATCTATTGATCCAAGGGCTTTTATTCTTTCTAAACAATTCAACGGTGAAATGAAATTCATTAGAATTTTTGTCTTTTTGATATGTTATTATTTAATTCAAGTATGAGTCATCCGTGGCTGGTTTAAAGATTAATTACACATATGTTCAAAATTGCTAGAATGATCAATATTCTAAAAAAATTAGACAAAAAAACATTTATAAATACACGTGCACTAAGTTAAAAATCTAAAATTCTAAATAAATTAAGTAGTTAAGTAAGATTAATACCTGAGTAAGACGTCGTGAAACAACTTTTGTTTTCTTTTCAAATTTCCTCCCTCCTGCTTGTGCACTAATGAGATCATGTGATGCCTTAAGTGATAAACCTGTAGCTTATGCTATTTTAATATTTACACCTTGAGCCTCATACAATTTTCTCTGAGATGACATCATATAAGCACAATCAAGAAGATGTAAAAGGCAATTGTGGGTGTCATCAATTTTTGTCACAACCCATTTCGACAATGTCCTTTCAAATAAGACATAATGATCGCATTGCACTTAGTTCTAGTCTCTAGTCGAGGTTTTATAGGTTCATATCGCTTATCATTTTCTCTTTGTTTACAACACACATTTTCTATTTATCATGACACTATCTTTCTTACTTTTCGTATTATAATCTCTTCTAACGCTAAAATTCATCACTCTTCTATATTGATTATAAAACAAAAATGCCATTTCTTCTAATTCAAATTTCATACCAACATGTGGTTCACACTCAGCCTTTTATCTCCTACACACTCCTCAAATTCACTATCTTCAATATCAAAATCTGAAAATATACAAAGGATTCGAGTGGATTAAAGTAGGAATCATACTTAACAATGAAAATAATACTACTATATCTAATTGAAAGATTAAAGTAGAAGTCACAACTTCGATTTTGATAAGTCCCAACTTTGTATAAAGAAATTGTTTTATAGTAAGCTTCAGTAATATTTCAATACTGAGCTATGTTTTCCTTATAAGATAAAATAAAATGAAGTTGCATCTACTAAATTGGAAGAACAAATATAATACGAGAAATATGGGTCCCTCGATTTTAGGTACAGTGCATTTTAGCAATTTCTGATCTTGTTGGACTGGGTTGTAATATGGATCCATGGATCTTCTTTCAGGTCAAGCTATTTATCCGATCACTATATATGTCTCATGTTCGGTCCTGAGTAGTATTCGGTCCTGAGTAATGTTACACGTTTTAGAAGAAAAACTCAGTGGATTCAAGTGGCTCAGCGGTAAGGCTAAAAATAACAGTAACAGTAAGAGAAACTTTACCGATTCAGAACCACGGTGGCTCGACGGTGGCTGGGCGGTGGTTGAACGGTGGAAAGGCGCGGTGGATCGGCGCCATCGTAGCACTACTCTGTCTCACAACGGTTGCAGGGCGGTGGACAGGCGGTGGTTGGACGGTGGACAGGAGGTGATTGGTCGGTGAATCGGCGCCGTCGCAGCACTGTTCTGTCTTACGCGCTGCTGGAAACGATTGGAGGAGAGTGGGGTGGGCCGTCGGAGCACTGAGGGGCTGCTGAAAACGACAAGCACCAACTTATTTTTAACTTAATTAACAAATTTTAAAATTTAATGCTCAACCTCCGTATAAACCTACTTAATAAATAGATTTTAACAAAAAATATAGTTGCTAAATATGTTTTTAGCTTAACTTAAAAAAAAAATTAAAAATAACAATATACAAACGTGTTTAACAAATATATTTTTTAAATTTATACATAAAATATATTTAGTAAATACGTTTTTAATATAAATTTAGTTTTAATAAAAAACGTGTTTGATAAACATATTTTAGTGAATACGTTATTAATATAAATTTAGTTTTTATAAAACCAAAAAAGCAAATAAGTATTCATAATTTGTTATTATATATAATGAAGTGGAGGGGGTGAATGAATAGTAAAAAACAAAGCCAAATAACTTACTTGAAGTCGAGACGACGAGTGGACGAAAGAAGAAGATGGGGCGTCGGTCGTCGCGTAAGGAGAAGAAAAATTTGCCGGGGTCTGAAAGAGAGTAAAGAAGAAGAATTTTAAGAGACAAAACTGGTTGCAAGAAGAAGAAGATGTGTGTTTGGAGAATAAGAGTTTTTGTAAAAAACTTGGACGGAGGAGATGACTCTTTTAAACGTTAAATACAGCTGTGGTGAACACGCTTTATGTGTTTTTTTAATGTAAGCGAGTTTAGTAAATACACTTTATGTGTTAAATTTAAAAGCGTATTTAAAAAACACGCTTTATGTGTCTTTTAATAAAAGCGTGTTTGTTAAGAACATTTTATGTAAAAAACGTTTTTGATAACAACGCTTTATGTATAAAATAATAAAAACGTGTTTAGTAAGCACGCTTTATGTACAAGGGTATAAAACGTGTTTACTAAACACGTTTTACGTTTAAGTATTATTTTTCTAAAACAAATACATTTATTGAAAATATTTTTATAACGTTTAAGTATTATTTTTCTAAAACAAATATATTTATTAAAAATATTTATAAATAAAATATATTTACAAAATACACTTTTACGTAAATTGAGAATTAAGTTTTAAAATCTCTATTACGTGAGTTAAGTTGCAAATATGGCATATTTTGGTCAAAGACTCCGATTCTAATTGTATACAAAACGACGTCGTTTTGTTTTAAAATAGGCTGCCCTGTTAAGCTTTAAAACGGCGACGTTAAGGGCGCAGCAGGCTGCTGCCCTTTAGGCGCGCAGCATAGTCCCCGGACCCTGGCGGGTGGAGTCTCCCGACTCTCCCTTCGTAGCTTACAGCCAAATTTCGGGTTCTCTACATTTCTATCTTGTTTCTCAAATTGCTGGGAAAAAAAGGGTTCGTTGTTGGGTTTATTGCCAGTGGCCTTCAGTCCAGATCCATAATTCTTTAGATTCAGTTTGGTCAAGAGAGAGAGAGAGAGGATATCAAAATTTCTTTTGTTTGTTTTTTATGTTTTTGAAGATCAATGGATAAGTCGAGTGCTTTGGACTACATCAACCAGATGTTTCCCACTGGTAATCTCTATACCATTTAATCTCTCTCTCTCTCTCTCTCTCTCTCTCTCTCTATATATATATATATATATATACACACACATTTGTATGTGTATATAATTGTAAGTCTTTTTGCTGAGCAGCTTCTCACGTTACTTGCTTCTTCGTTGTAAATTGTTTCCCAGATTAATTCTTCAATCAATTTCTGTGATCCTTGATTTTTTTCTGTACCCTTCATGAACTTGTAGCTGGCTATTGCCTATTACAGGGCTTCTAATCCGTTTGGGGGTAAATTTTGAGTTTTTTTTTTTATTTTTCTGCTATTTTGGGTTGTGTCGATGAGACGAACTGGAAAAATTTAGAAGTTTTGACCATTTAGTAAATAACATGAAATTTATTGGCTTATCTTAGTTTATTTTTTTCCTTTTGAACTCTTTTCATGTTTTGGTCAGTTTTTGCTTACTTTTTTTGGAGAGGAGTTTAAAAAATATATTAGTTTGATTAAATAATATAAAAGTTCACGAAAGCCGAAAAAATGCAAAATAAAATAAACAAATAAGCTATTATCCCCAACTGGGCTAATTTTTATGCTATATGGACAATAATAAAATGAGTATATCACCTGGGTCTGTTACATGTGATACTTTGTCATATCAAATTTCCAAGTTCTAAGCGTGTGTTTGGGGGGAACTAAAAGGAAAAGGGGTGGACATATTATACTCTTGACAGGCCTCTCAGTGGGGCTATAGAAGGACCATTTACCGTTAATGACTTTAATGGTTTGACATTGGATTCCACAAACATTTCCAGTCAGTCCTACATTGTGTCATGTGAATTGTCTTGGTTTCTTATTTGTTATTTCCTAATTGTTTATTTATGTGGGCATGCATATAGCACCCTAGAAGATGAAACTGTTTCTAGGAAAGGTCTTATAGGTTTGATCTTAGGCCTGAACTATCAGTTCTCGGCTTCTTGCTGTCCACTTGGGATCATGCATGCTCTCAACTTCTATTCTTTCAATCATTCAATTTTTTCCCCTGTATACTGTTGGTCAATCTTATCAACTACCCGTAAGTGTAACTATAAGTATTGAGGGTATTCTTATGAGATTATTATGTTTTGCGCCTTTTGTTTGACAGAATGCAAGGAAGATGGGATACAATATTTCCATCCTCAATAATTTTTTGAATGAATTTCTGAAATATGAAGCATAAAGAGGAGTAGCAGTATGGAAGGAAGTGAATCTTGAATAAAATTTTGGGGTCACTTATAGCTTATAATGATATGATATCAGTGCAACTCTTAAGTACATATTCCTTGAACTGTATTTGAAATTCTACGTGCTTCAGTGAATTTTTCTTGTTACAGAAAATGTATGTGCAATATTGAGCTTCATGGTGATCTTTTTGGGAATATTGTTTGTATTTTGCTCTTTTTAATTGACAATGTCAAATATGGGTAATATGCAGAGGCCTCCTTGTCCGGAGTGGAGCCACTTATGCAAAAGTTACACGGTGAGATTCGCCGCGTGGATGCTGGAATCTTAGCAGCTGTTCGTCAACAGGTCATTACTGTGTTTTTATTTTGTCAACGCTTGATTTGAATTTAATCGAAAGTATAGAAATATAGTTAATGCCCTGTATTTTGATGCTTCTATGACCTGTTAAGATTCTGAATCTTATTCTTACTACTATATAAATCCATTAACTCTCAAAAGTGAAAAAGGTGGGTGATTCACTTGGGGTTAGGGATCCCCCCTTGAGATGGAGGTGGGGGAAGAAAACACCATATACAAGATAATAGATTTTATAGATGATTATGTACTCTTTACATTCATGAAAAAAGCTCTTTTACTAAATTCTGCTAAATTATTTTGAGCAAAACCTCACATATTGTAAATCTATATTGTAATTCATGTTTTGGCTTATTATTGTTGAAGTTCTTTGATGGAGGCAATAAATACAGATTTCATGATACCACCCTATCGAATTTGTTACCTACAAAGTATTTTCCATTGTCACCGTATATTGGGAAAATCTCTGCTTGAAATCGTGTCCAGAATTCCCCCTCCATTGGACAAACCATAGTAATGGTATTATTTGTATGTTTCAAGGTTACTCTGGTATGAGAAGAGAGAGAGTCAGTGCAACCAAATTGTAGTAGTTGTGGAAATAAGGCATTTCATCAGTTCAGGCCAAATCCTAAAGAAAGCTAAAAAGCGATGTTTGATGAGCCTAGAAAGTATTAGGTAGTTGGTTGGGTAAAGGCTGACCAAGCTAATAATGCTTAGCTTCTCTTTTCAGATGATCACATTGGAATTAAGACATGACCCGAATTTCCATGGGGGCCAGAAGTGGAGAATCTTGGACAATGGGCGAATGCTCGATCCAGCAATATCGCATGAGTGAAGAAGGGAAATGGTGCTTGGAAAGTTCTTTCGTCTAGTACGCGATCATGACAAGATTTGACAAAGAAGCCCCAGCTAACTCTGTGCCCTAACTTCTGACAGCTATTACTGAATATTCATCCAGTCCATTGTTATAGGATTGGATGGGTGTACCTAAACATCCTGATATTGTCAAATCTTAACATCAAAATGGCTGAAGTTTTAGCTTCTTTCATTAAATCATATGTTTTGCTTTTCTTGGCTTGTAACAACAATATGAAACCAGATGATAACGCTCCCCTTGATTTTTGGACAGCTTTAAGAAATTATGGAATAAAGCTGCGCACAACTGGTTTTGTGATGGGTTCTGGCAAGGGAAACTTTTACAATTGGGCTTATTGGTGTTGTAGAACGAAGAAGGATGTGTATGTGCTTTGCAGACGAATAAGGGAAAAACTGTCTGGTTTTTGGAAGTGGCAAGTTGCTGATTTTCATAGATACTTTTACTGGATGTCTGGAAGAAACCAGTTTGATGTTTTGAATTGAGATCGATCACAGTTGGTGGGAAAGGTTTTGTTTGTTTTCCTGATTGGGTGGTGCGTTTTGGTCAGTAAAGTAGGGGTCTTTGACTCTTTGGTGTCTGGGATACTAGTTGTGAATGATAACCTTGGCAACCTTGTTTTGGAAAGGGAAAAAATGACCCTTGCAGGGGCAAAGACAATTGGACACTAGCAACATTTTGTAAGAAAGGGAGAAAAGGGAAGAGGAAGGAGGAACAAGGACTTGACACTTACATGGGAAAAGCAATTGAATGCTAATACATAGTCAAATTCTCATAAAATTACGAACTTTTGCATAACAACATCAGATAGATATTTACATGTTGCTAGATTTGTTGTAGTTTTATCAAATCCGTGGCTCCTGTATAAGAATCTTTGGTGCTTTCACTACGAAGACTAAATAGAAAACAACTAGCAAATTTAACCTATAAACACCCATAGAAGACACGGGGATCCATATTATAGTTCATAGGTAGCATTATGGAAATTACCAAACTGCTCTTGAATACTTAAACTAGTGAAATAATCTGTAAAGGTACACTAACATGCTATACACAGAAATAATGACTCAAATCAATCCTAAGAAGTTGGTCAGAGAAAAGTACAGTTCAGGAGCTCCATGATGTGCTTCTAATGATCCACATACAACAGGAAGCTAAGGGAAACTAAAAGGATGCTTGTAGCAGTTATAGGAGCCATCTTGCACTGAAAGAAAAGTTTTAAAGCTGAGTAAATAGCAGGTTCATTGAGTTTGTCGACCATAAATCTCCTTGATGCGGACGATATATGGCATTGTATTCTAAGATTTTATTCATTTTTCTTATAATAGGATTATATTATATTATTTAAATATTATATTATTTAGATATTATTTTATTGCCTTTCCAGTTAATTAGGATACTATATGATTTTGTTTCTTTTACTTAAGGATTCAAATTTCTATTTTTAATTAGGGTTTAAGTTTATAAATAAGATGGTCCTCCAATGTATTGGATAGACTATTGATGAATAAAAATTGAGTTTTGAGTTTAGATTGTTAGTTTAGAATTTCTTTTTCTGTTCTTTTTAGTCACTCAACAAATTATTAACATATTTCCTTTGAGATAAAGAGATTCCGAGACGTGATCTAGCCACTTTAATGCCCATAAAATATCTCACCATCTCATATGTCTAGTACGAAATTTGGCCAGTAAAAACGACTTCAATTTTTTATTGCCATTACAGGTATCATTTCTAATTAAAAGGTCATCCACATACACAATCGACACCAACCTGACAGCTACAGTATTTATGTAAAATACAGATTAATCTACCTTAGATCTCTAAAGGCCATAATTAGTCACAACATCAATAAATTTACTGAATCCAACTCTAGTAAGCTGTTTGAGTTCATACAACGATTTCTTCAAATGATAAACTAACTTGTAACTCCAACTCCCTTAGATTATCAAACCCTTAAAGTTGTTCCATATATATTTGCTCCTATATGTCATTATGTATGATTGTGGTACATCTAGCTAATGCGAAGGCTATGCATATGTGGCAGCAAGGGAGATGAAAAGTTGAACAAAATCCAACTTGGCCACGTTGAGTAGTCAAGCCCATAAACTTGGGTATACTCCTTTGTCACTAGATGAGCTTTCAATCTATTAATTGAACTATCAAGATGAAACTTAACAATATACACGTAACAGCATCTTGTAACTGATTTGCCTAGAGAAAAAATGCCACCAAGTCCCAAGTATAATTTTCCTTTAACGAAAGTATTACTTCTCCCATTGTATGCAACACTTCCAACAAGAATGGGATAGGTCTTTGTAAGAGACTAGAAAGATGGAAGAAGCATGCTAGGCAATAATGTGGTAACAAATGAGAAATAGGAAGGATATAAGTAATCATAGGAAACAAAATTGAAAATAGGATGTAAGGTACATGATCTCTTACTTTTTTAAAACAATGGGAAGATCTAAGTCATGTGGTGGAGAACTGGAGTGAGTTTAAACCGGTAGCAGGTAAACAATAGGTGAAGCAATAGAGTCGCGTGGAGTAGGTTCTTAATGCTTTTGATGATTGTAAACCTACGAGTCAGGATGGGATAGACATTCGATAGGATTTTCAAGGGATGACATTGGACTAGGGGAAATATGAATAAGAACAAATAAAGGGAGATTATGATTTATGAACAATATTGGTTGTAGAAAGACTCTTATATAGTAAAAAGATTTACTCAAAGAAAGTAAGATCTTGATAGAAAAAGAACTGATGGAGGCCAGGGCTATAGCACCTATAAGCCTTATGTGTACGAGAGTATCATAACAAAATATACTTAATAGCTTGAGGATCAAACTTGTATGCATTTGACGCAAGAAGATGAACAAAACAAACATTTAAAAATGCGAGGAGATAAAACAAAAGAAGGATCATGCGAAAAAAGAATAGAGAGAAGTGTTTAGGCATTAACAATAGGAGATGGCTTACGATTGAGTTAAGAAACAAACTGTGAGAACTTTAAAATATTTGGGAACATTCATTTTAATTAACGTGGTCTGAATAACTTCATTCCAATATCGATTCTTTCGCTCTTCTATTCCAGTTTGTTATGGACTGTGAGAGCAAGATGATCGATGATGCCTCCTAGTTTGAGTCATAAAAGAACTAAAGGTTGAGAGAAATACTTTTTGACACTCTCATTGTGAAGAATGTGAGCAAACATACGAAACTAAGCTTGAATTTCAGCATAAAAGGCATAGAATATAGAGAATAACTCTGAATGGTCTATTGTTAAATAAAATTAGGTAACTTTGGTATAATTTCGATAAAGGTAACAAAATATTGAAATTTTAATTTTGATGTGACGCGACTAGGACTTTGAACATTCGAATGACTAATTTAAACTTCAGCCGAGTCTAAAATTTCATCACTATCACATGTTGTTGTGTTTTTTGAACATCATTAGTATTACGAAGAACCACATTGAGCTCTTCACGAATTCTTTTGAGGGTAGTAAATTAATCTTGTTATCTTTCTACATTTGGAAGTAGGCAACTGACACATCATGCATACAAGTAAGCATCGTTGTTAGAATTGTACGATTCTCAATTTGATTCATACAATTCGATATGAGGTTTAGACTACACTGTACGAATCGTTACTTTCAATCGGAAGTTACATTGAATCTTACGATTCACAATTCTCATACAAGTCACAATTTGATTTATACAATTCTTCCGATTTAGGCCAATTTTTTTTATTTTTAAAAATGTCTAAATGATGCCGTAAGGCAATGATGATAACCCAATATTTCTTTCCTTTGTTTTTTGATCATGTAACCCCTCTTTTAGGAAGGCATGGTGCTTCAATTATTTTAATCATGATAACCCCTCTATACTATTCAGGAGCTGTTTTTTTGCTTCAATATTTTTGTTTTGATTTATGGATTGCTGGTGGTTGGTGGTTGGGTCAGGTCTGGGGCCATTGCGTACTGCTGGATTGCTAGTAGTTGGTATTATGCTGCTAGTTTCAGGTCACAAATGCTGGTGTCTGGTCGAGATTTGGGAATAGAGTGTTTCGATTGGGTTGGCTGGATGATTTATGGTAGGAGACTGGATGTCTACTAGATTGCTGTCCATCGACTAGGTTGATTGGTTGATTTCTGGTTTTGGTTTGGGTTGGATACGACTGTGTCGAGAGCTCAATTAGGGCTCAGGGTCTATTCAAATTCATTTTGTCTTGTACTGATGATGGCATTGCAGTTTGTCGAATCAAAGGGGAAGCTGATTGAATTGGATCAAAATGGAAGCCATTCAGAGTTGGATTGAAGTTGAATCCGATCTAAATTGGATCAAAGTTGAAGCTGATTGGCCTGGTTGCGATGAAACTGGTTGTGGTTGAACAGATCGGAGTTGGATTGATGTCGAAGTGCAAGTCGATTGACTATTTTCTTAAGGAGAAAGGGAAAAAAGGGAATACTTGTGCATAGATCTTTGCTCAATACCTTCTTATAGTAAAGAAAGAGAGTTTAAAAGAGAGATTAGAAGAATAAGCGAGCTTAATTCATAGGGTTAGCTCCATCTATTTATAATAAAACAAAAAATAGTTACATTGGCATAAATCATCATGCTTCTACATTGAGATTATACATGAATAAAAATTGGCGTAGATAACCCTGACCATGCTTCTACATTGTGATTATAGAAGAACAGAATAGGGAAACGAAGATTGAGCAGAAGATTTCCATCCTCTAGATTCTTGAGGCCTTTTCTGTTAAGTTAGATGCTTCAACAGTAGTTGAGTTTTTGAATGGAGTCTTTTTGTAGAAAATGTAGATCTTGCGGTTTAATGGTCTGGTTTGAAAAGCTCAGTAATGACTAGAGTAGTATTTGTTGATGTTTTAAGGTTGGCAGGGGGAGAAAGAAAGCTCATATTATTATTCCGTCTGAAGTAAAAAGTCAACATGGATGGAGATGTCTAATCTCCTAGGTCAGATGCTATTTGGAGACATAGTTAATAAGAGGAGATGTGAGGAACTTTCGGATAAGGGTAGGTGAGATATTTGTTTTGGAGTAGTTGGGTGTTACAAAATACAAATGCAAACGGAGGAGCTTCTGTGACATCCTATTCTGATGTGCTTAGACACATTTGAATAATTTGAGGAATATGGGTTTTAGAGGTGATTGTAAATGATGGTTCATCGTGTTAGGGAGAACACTCATGACCCTAAAATAAAAAACAGGTGGCCCTGTGCAAAGTGTGATAGCATAACTTGCTTTGCTGTCTGTATCAGATCAATGAAGCTTTGTTTTCTGCTGATCCAAGGACGAAGCTGAAAAGTTTGCAGGTAAAGGTAGATGTTTTTTATGGGTTCGTTCATGGTGATTTTAGAGGAATGGAGCCCAACAAATTTTAAGGAATGTGATATGGTCGCTTAGTATTGGGGATGGTTGAGTGTGTTGTGGTTGGTTGGAATATTAGGGTCCAGGAAAAAGAGAAGTGTGGTTAAAGATATTCCTAAGAAGCATTAACCTAATATAGTGTTGTTTCGAGAATCAAATTTAGTAAGTGTGATAGGCACTTCATTAAAAGTATATGGGGATCAATATTTAGGAAATGGGCTATTTTACCATCGTGTGGTATTTTGGGGTCATTCTGGTTATATGGGAAAAATGATTTTAGATGCTTTTGTGGAGGATCATTAGATTTTTTTTGAACTGCAAATGAGTCAATTGAAGAATATAGAAGGTCTAACAAGCATGACCTAGTATTCAATGTGAAGTTTGAAAAAGCTTATGTCTATGTGGATTGGGGATTGAATTTTGTGATGGAAAAAAATGGGTTTGGGAAAAGGTGGACGAAATGGGTTCAGATGTGTTTGTTTTTGTGAACTATGTTGATCATAATAATTGTAGATTGGTCTTGTTAATGAATTTATCATAGGAAAGGATAAGGGTTGTACGCTTCATTTCTAATAACTAATAGCCAGGTGATATAAACCGCCAGGATAACCCAATGATTTAAGGTTGTTATTGGACTGATCTTGTATTCGACTATTGACAGAAATGCCCTAACTTACTCGATGTGAGGGTCTTGCAGGTGAGTTAGCGCATCTCTGGGTTTATTGTGTCGGGATAAGTCCAAAGTTACCTTGCCTGAAGTGGGTTCTTGGTTCATTAAAAAAACAAGTGACACAACCTTTTTCTCTTCGTCGGAGGAGACTATGGTAGTTAATTTGTTTTTAATTTTGGGAGATTTTGACATTGTTTTGTTTGTTAAGGTCGACATAAAAGGAATAGTTGGTATTAATCTTCAATCGAGATGTTAATGATGGTCAGTTGTAGGACTCACTGGTAATTAACGAGGATGGTTTCTTCTGAACTTTAAATTCGAATGCTGGCCAGTTTCTAAAAAGAGAAGAGGTGGTAGCTGGTAATACAATAAAATCCCATGGTTGATTCTTAGTAGCAAAAGCCTATGGTTATTATGTAAAGGTAGGAGATTTCATGTCAATTAAGGAGGTCTCTTTATATAAAATTTGGCAAAAGTTTTCTTAAGGCGATTGGGATCAGTTTTATAGTATATTGTCTTTTTCTTGTAGTTGACCTTTGTTGTGGGGCATTTTGGATGTAGCTTTAGTAACTAATGTAACATTTCAAACTGAGTTGTGGAGGGGTGGTCTACTGGGTGGTCCTCCTCGACCATATTCGTCCCACATCGACAGTGTAGTGTGGTGCAATGTGGTGCATATACAAACGCATGAGGGATATATATTAACTTCCTATCTTGGTTTTTGGGGCTCGTTGTGAAGTTCATTTGGAACTTGCTTGGACCCTTTCGCGGGGTTGGTCGGGCCGCGGTAGATTTGAGGATCTTACACAGTGGAGCAAATTCTTCTATCATGTTGCATTTCCTCTGGCTGCCTAGCTGCACCCCCTTGATCCATCTTACTAGAGCGACTCCAGAAAAACGATTCAGGTCATATTCTATCCTTTCTACAATGCCCATAAATGAAGTGCTTCATTTCAAATCGATTCTTTGCTGTAATTGCTTCAATCATATATTAGTGCATGACCTCGATATACATGGCAGTGAGACCATGGCCATCGGGAATTGTCCGTGGATTGTGTGAAAGACACAACTAAGATGTTGTGGCTAAGTGGAAGAGATTACAATGCCCTAGATTGAGTTGAGGAGGGGCGGACAACCGGTCAGTTGTCCAGTGGTGCCCAGGTTCATCCTACATTGATAGCACGGTGTGGTGCACTGTGGTATATATATGAACGCACGAGGGATACCTGTTAACTTTTTATCATGGTTCTTGGGGCACATTGTGAAGCTCCTTTGGAGGTTGCTTGGACCATTTTTCAAGTTAGTCGTCAAAGATAGGATCAGAGGATGGCCCCGATCTACGTAGCAGTGAATCCATGGCGATCACAGTGTTTTTGGACTTTGTGAAAGGCACAATGGGGATGTTGTGGCTAAATGGGGTAGATTGAAATGCCTCAAATTGAGTTGAGGAGAGGCGAACGTTCGGTGTTGCCTAAGTTTGTCTCACATCGACGGTGGTGGTGTAGTGTGGTATATATACGAATGCCCAAAGGATACATCTTAACATCCTACAATCGTTTTTAGGGTGTGTTGTGATACTCCTTTGGAGGCTGTTTGGGCCATTTCTCGGGACAACATCACAACTAATGAGGCGGTTGAGGAAATAGGAATACAGAAGCACAAATAAAAAGGGGGTCATTTTTAATGCAGATTTTGAAATGGCTTATCATGTAGAGTGGGGGTCATTATAGAATAGATGATCGGTAAAAGCATTTACTATTCATTCAATGGGATTATATTCTAGTAGGCTAATTTTTGATAAGATCATTAATAACTCAAATGTATTGCACTTTCACTCCTTTACGATGATTTGGGATGCATGTGCGCCCCTTAAAGTTAAAAGCATTTGTATGGTACTTGTCTCATGAAAAGACCAATTTCAATGACATAATTCAAAGGGGGAACCTAATTGCACATTACTTCCTCAGTGGTATGTGGTGTAGGAGAGATGAAGGAGCATGGGCCACTCATTTTCACATTGTCTTCATGGACTAATTTATTTTTGCTAGCAGATATGGATTGGGTAGTCCAATTTCTTGTATTTAAATGCTTTAGATGGATTTTAAGGGGTCTGGTATTAATTCAAAGGCTCACAGTTTATTGATTTGTTATTCGCTTTATCTAATGGTTGATTTGTTTAGAAAGTAATGGAAGAATTTTTTAAGACAGGTTGATGATGTGAAATATTAATTGGATAGAAATCGTCAATTGGCTTCTTTTGGACGTCGGTGTCACCCCCTTGTATGGGGATCCTTTTGTTTTGACTTATAGAGATTAGAGAGGAGTGCATGAGATATAGCATTCTACTTCTGATGGGCCTCTTGTCCTCCATTTTCTCTTGAAACTATGCTGGTCATTTTAGGGGGTTGAGTGATAAGTTTGGTCTCCAAAAAGATAGATGGTTGGAATATGAGAGGATTTAGGAGTTGAGTGATAAGTCTGGTCTCCATAAAGATATTGGAATTGTATGGGCCTAATGCTATGAGGTTGAGAGTTTTTTCCGGATGACTTTTGGGTAATATCATCCCAATCAGTGTTTAGGGGGTGATTTTAATATTTTAATGCTTTACCATTGTCATCTTCACACTGGATTAATTGTGATGGGAAAGGTTCAATATTGCAACACAGACTGTCATTAATAATCTTCTATTGTATGTTCAGTGCATGCATGTTCTGGTTGGTTTTGTTTGAAATGTGGGAACAGGGGATACATGTAATGTTGTACATTGAGGTGTAGAAGAGTGTGGAAACATGAATCACTCTTGATGTTACACTCTTTTTAGTTGCCCACATTTCATGCATTTCTTTTTCGATATTTTTTGTTTTGCCTTTTGTTCATCACTAGTAGTTGTTCTGATTGCTGAACCATTTTAATTCCAGAGTAATTCAGGAACCAAAGCCAAGGAGGATCTTGCTGCCGCTACGCATGCTGTAGAGGTTTGTTAGTCAATATAAATTTATCACTTCATTTTTGAGAACATCAACTCTCTGCAAAGAAGAAATGTCGTCTATCTTAAAAGCCTTGCTATCATTGTGGTTTTATCCTCTATATGCCACTGATGGCATCTCTTATGTATTTTATGAGTTATTTAATGTATTTATTTCTTTTCCTTTTTAAGCAGGAACTCATTTATAAGATCCGTGAAATAAAAACTAAAGCTGAGCAAAGTGAAACAATGGTCCAGGAAATATGCCGTGACATCAAGAAGTTAGATTTTGCCAAAAAACATATAACAACGACAATCACTGCCCTTCATCGTCTTACCATGCTAGGTTGGTTGTTTTCTTTGCAGTGGGGGGGGGGG
>JAOTRH010000010.1:14898541-14913691 GCA_034768845.1 Heliamphora exappendiculata | reverse complement strand
TATACATAATTTAAATATTACATACAATAATAATAATAAATAATAAGATGATAAATTAAAAAATTTATTAAAAAAAATAATAAAGATATAAAAAATTTATAATTATAATTAAAATTTAAATCCCAAATAAAATGATAAAAAGCCTTACAAATTAAAACAAACAATGAAGAAAAGCCAAACACCACCGAAGCCAAACAACCCAATACTCCATGTCGTCGGTCATCCACGACTTCTCCAGTAGGACCAGTGCTCTCCACGACTTTGACTTCTCACTCACAGCTTCGAACTTCTCTGATCAACTCCAATCAACTTCTCCAATCAACTTCGAACTCCAATAGCACCTTCAATCGACTTCTCCAATCAACGCGCAGCTTCAAACACGGAACACCACCTCCAATCGAACTCCAACAGCACGAACGGCAATCCAAATTGATGCTGGAAGCCAAGAACCCTAGATCCGCACTGAGTCGGAGCTGGAACCCTAGATTCACAGATCAAGATGATTCGGCAGAAGCTTCGAAGATGTTCGGGATCTAAAGTGCGTTCTCACTTCTCTCAGTTGTCATTGTGTCGGGCCCCGTATCATTTGTAACGGGTCTGTAACGGCCGTTACAGGCTAATGCACTATTGTTACCCATTACGTAACTGGTGTAACGGGCGTTACAGCGGCGATGCTCTTTGCAATCGATATCTTCAAGCGTAACGGGATCAGGCCTCGAAGATACCGTTACGTAACGGCCGTTATTTAGAACCCTAATTGTGACAGAAAACGTGTGATTTGGGGAAAAGCTTAATTTCTCTTAATTTACCCAACCAAATTGCTTCAAAGAAATTTTTTTAGAAAGCTAACATCCACATCTAACTCTGGAATAAAAAATCAAGGCAAGATAATTTTTGTAGAATTAATTAAAATTCTTTAAAGTTCAACCTCCCTACTTGAAAAACCTGGGACTGAACCTGTTATGGGCTTAACTACTCTTTTATCATTTTTTCATGGCAAGGGCTAATTTATTTAGCATGGATCATACTTTATAGATGAATAATAAAATCTAGAGATTTATTTTAGCAATTAAAATCAAATTAATTAACACTTTTTCCTAAAATTACAACGCAAGTATCAATCTTTTAGTGTAACTAGCTACCTAAGCTCATTTTAGTTTATTTCGAACCATCTCTTTTTGTGTTCTTGTTTAGGATCCATTTAAAACTAAGAGATGAAAGAGTATTATTGATTTAGGAAAAGAAAGGTTATAGGAATTTCTTACTTCTTGATCTTGATACAAAAAGGTGCGGACTTGGCTTTTTTTGAACTTGTTGCTCCAAATTTTCCTTTCCCCCTCCTTTCTTTTCTTCTTCTTTTTCTTTTGCTTTCTAGTTTGGACGTGTATTAGGTTTTTAAGGGAGAAGAGAGTTGATCTTGTATTTATAGGGAGGTATTTGGCTTTGGGTGAATTTCCCTTGGCACATAAGACAAAAAGGCTAAGGATAACAACCAAAATTTTCTAGCAACCAAACAAGGGATCAATTCCCTCGAATGGGTGGCCGGCCACGTGTTTTGGCTTTTTCTTTTCTTTCTTTTTTTTTTCAATTATCTTTAAAGATATTTATTATTTTTGTTTTATTTGCAACTTTGACAAAAAAAACTTAAAGTGGCTTTATTAAACTTAATCCTTGAAATTAATAGTTTTAAATTTAATCTTTGAGAATAGTGGTTTAAAGTTAATTTGAGCTTTTAAATTAACATTATACTTAAACTTGTT
Organism: Heliamphora exappendiculata; assembly: GCA_034768845.1. Classification (NCBI taxonomy): domain Eukaryota; kingdom Viridiplantae; phylum Streptophyta; class Magnoliopsida; order Ericales; family Sarraceniaceae; genus Heliamphora; species Heliamphora exappendiculata. The sequence continues at coordinate 14,911,931 of JAOTRH010000010.1, read as the reverse complement.
CTTTTAAATTAAATCTTGGTCATTAGACTTGTGATTACGTATTTGCATTGGGTTAGGATAATATTAGGCTTGACCCGGTTCACATTTGGGTTTGAAAGAACCCAAACAGCTTAATTAAGTTTTCTTCAGGAGCTCGATTTTAATATTGCGTTTTTCGGTTTGTGTTTCTATATGAATTTTGACTTGAGTCCTTAACTTAATCCATTGTTTTGTTCTTAACTAGGTGACTTAAAAACGGATCTTTACAATCTATCCTTCTTAAACAATTTCATTTGAAGTTAGGGTGTACCTTTGAATTCGAATTCGAATAGGAGCGGATAGTTAGCGCGCATTGCGTCATCTCTTTCCCATGTGTGACTCTCCACTCCTTTATGACGCCAGAGAACTTTCACTAGTTGTATCGTCTTTCCTCGAAAGTTCTTTTCCTTCAGGTTCGTGATCTCGATGGGTTGTTTTTCGAATGTGGCGTCCTCATCTAGTTTGACATCTTTCCAGTTGAGCATGTGAAAAGGATCTGCTAAATACTTTCGCAGCATTGGCACATGAAAGACATTGTGCATTCCAGCAAGTTGGGGTGGTAACTCCAGAACGTAGACCATCTCCCTAATTCGTTATAAGATTTCGAAAGGTCCTATAAATCTCGAGGCTAGTTTTCCCTTTTTCTCGAATCTGATGAATCCTCTACGCGTGTGGGCTTTTAGGAAAACATGATCTCCAATCTCAAAGGTTAGGGGTTGAGTTCTATTATCTGCGTACCTATCCGTTCCTATTCAAATTCAAAGGTACACCTAAACTTTGACGACAAAATTGTTAAATGAAGATAGATTGTAAAAATCCGTTTTTAGGTCACCTAGTTAAGAACAAAACAATGGTTTAAGTTAGGGACTCAATTCAAAATTCATATAGAAACACAAACCAAAAAATGAAATACTAAAATCCAGCTCCTCAAGAAAACCAAATTAAGTCGTTTAGGTTCTTTCAAGCCCAAATGTGAATCGGGTCAAGCCCAATATTATCCTAACCAAATGCAAATACGTAATCACAAGTCTAATAACCAAGATTTAATTTAAAAGAACAAGTTTAAGTATGACGTTGATTTAACTTTAAACCACTAATCTCAAAGATTACGCATAAAACCATTAATTCAAAGGATTAAACTTAATAAAGCCACTATAAGTTTTTTTGTCAAAGTTGCAAATAAAACAAAAATAATAAATATCTTTAAAGATAATTGAAAAAAAAAAGGAAAAGAAAAAGCCAAAACACGTGGCTGGCCACCCATTCTGGGGAATTGATCCCTTGTTTGATTGCTAGAAAATATTGGTTGTTACCCTTAGCCTTTTTGTTTTACGTGCCAAAGGAAATTCACCAAAAGCCAAACACCTCCCTATAAATACAAGATTGGCTCTCCTCTCCCTTAAAAACCTAATACACATCCAAATTAGAAAGCAAAAGAAAAAGAAAGAGAAAGGAGGCGGGGGAAAGGAAAATTTGGAGCAACAAGTTCATAAAAAGCAAGTCCACACCTTTTTTGTATCAAGATCAAGAAGAAGTAAGAAATTCCTATAACCTTTCTTTTACTAAATTAATAATACTCTTTTATCTCTTAGTTTTAAATAGATCCAAAACAAGAACACTAAAAGAAATGGTTCGAAATAAACCAAAATGAGCTTAGGTAGCTAGTAATGTTAAAAAATTGATACTTGTGTTGTAATTTTAAGAAAAAGTGTTAATTAATTTGATTTTAATTGCTAAAATGAATCTCTGGATTTTATTATTCATCTATAAAGTATGATCTATACTAAATAAATTAGCACTTGCCATGAAAAAATGATAAAAGAGTAGTTAAGCCCATAACAGGTTCAATCCCAGGTTTTTCAAGCAGGGAGGTCGAACTTTAAAAAAATTTAATTAATTCTACAAAAATTTCCTTGCCATGATTTTTTATTCCAGAGTTAGTTATGGATGTTAGCTTTCTAATAAAATTTACTTGAGGCAATTTGGCCTGGTAAATTAAGAGAAATCAAGTTTTCCGAAATTACGTGTTTTGTGTCACAATCTGTTGCAGAGATTAAAATCCTATTCTAAGCACTTAAAATCAAAATGATTTCTTCATGAAAAATGTTCCTAAGAAATTATAGTTGCGTGCAAATATTTACAAAATTTAAAGATCAATTGATAGGCCAAAATAAATTTTAAAGTGGAGGTACAGAATCTGCCTTTCAGGACAGATTCGACATAGTTTCTTACAAAGGGAAAAACTATTATTTTTATTGAGATACAGTAAAAACGCCTTTCATGAAAAAGTTAGAGGGCTCTTTGAACTAGTTACAGTCCAAATTTCATGAACTTTAGACCTTATTTTCTATGTCAAAGTGAATCTCTGTTGACTGTTGCTGAATCTGAAAATAGGGAAAAACAAGCTTATCACCTACATGCTTGTCACCTATGTACTTGTCACTTGTCCTTGGAGGCGTCGCAAAATACCGTGTACCCTACATTCCGCTCTAGTATAATGAGTGCTAGAGCGCTTGTCAATCTTCTCTTGAGTTCTTGAAAAGACTTCTCACAGTCTTCATTCCAAACAAACTTGACTTCCTTCTGAGTTAACCGCGTCATTAGCTTGACCAGTTTTGAGAAATCTTGTATAAACCTTCGATAGTATCCAGCCAACCCTAGGAAACTTCTTATCTCAAAAACTGACTTTGGGAATTTCCAATTTAACACAGCTTCCACCTTAGAAAGGTCGAATGAAATCCCTTCCTTTAATACCACATGCCCCAAGAATTTTACCTCTTATAGCCCAAATTCACATTTACTCACCTTCGCGTATAACTGATTCTCCCTAAACAGTTGGAGAACGATCCTCAAGTATCGCTCGTGTTCAGCTTCGGATGATGAGTAAATCAGTATATCGGCTATGAACACGACAACGAACTGGTCCAAGAAAGGAGCAAAAATCTTGTTCATTAAGCACATGAAGGCTATTGGGGCGTGTATTAACCTGAACGGCATGACTACAAACTCGTAGTGGCCGTAATGTGTTCTAAAAGCGGTCCTAGCGATACCCTACTCCCTAACTCGCAACTGACGATACCCAAACCTGAGATCGATCTTAGAATAGCATGTTTGCTCCTCTCAGCTAGTCAAACAAATCGTCAATACGTGGAAGCGGGTAACAATTCTTCACCGTAACCCGATTGAGTTGTCGGTAATCTATGCAAAGTCTTAGAGTATCATCTTTTTTTTTGGTGAACAAGATTGGACTATGCTCCTCAAGGCGACATACTCGGTCTTATGAATCCTTTCTCCATTATCTCTTGTAGTTGAGTCTTTAACTCTCACAATTCCATTGGGGCCATGCGGTGAGGCGGCATATATATCAGTCCTATACCGGGTTGTGGTTCGATGGTAAAATCCACTTCCTGGTGCGGTGATAGTCCCGATAATCCCTCGGGAAAAACATCTTCGAACTCGCTTACTACTCGAGGGAGTTCTAGGGTAACGTGCATTTCATCATTAAGCCTGAGGTTTGCTAATTTTCTCGTTATAACTTTCGCGTGTCCTAACCTTCGGTCCATTTTAGACAAGAATTTATGTTTCTCTCTTAAACAGGAAACATGTTCCATCTGGGGTAACAGCCATTACTTTCTTCTGGTAGCAGTCTATCAAGGCTCTAGAAAGTGTGTTGTTAAGTTATAATAGGTATCAGTTATGGTAGTGTCGGGATAATGCAATATTGTGGTTAGTTCATATGAAATTTTGTTATTTCAATTTATACAAATCCTAAGAATATTGATGAATTGTAAATTTGATTTGGGATTAGTTGGGGAAATTTGTTTGAAAACATCAAGCAAAAGTTGGGGAGCCAATTCTCCGTGATTTTGTCGCGGTCCGAAAACAAGCTTTCAAGGAAGGATTTGAGAAGGAAGGTAGGGAGGAATTACAGCACCGCTGATTATGAGATTAGTGGCAGAGATATGGCGATATTGAAACCATTGTGCAGGAATTTTAGCCACGCAGAGCTTGCAATCGCCACCGACAACTTCAGCTCCATTTTGGAGGCAAGGATGAATACCACTATTCAATCTAGAGAGTGCCCTCGTATTTGATATTACCGTTGGCTTGAAGGTGGGCGTATCTTCTCATCTTATAAGAAGATTAAATTACATGTTTTTCAATACTTTATGCTAAAGTTGTCATATTATTTATAGCTTTGTGCTCAAGTATGAATGCTCTGTTCATTTACGGTTATTGTAAAATCATTATGCTATTTCTCATATCGTCAATTGGAATATTTACATTGGGATGTGATTGAGATATTATTAATTGCTGATGTTCATTTCATAAATACATTCATTAACCTATATCATGACACATGTAGGTTTTGGCCCGAGGTGCCAATACAATTAAAATGTGGATTTTGACCCGAGGTGTCAATACAGTTAGAATAAGGATTTGGCCCGAGCACCAATACAGTTAATATCAGCCCATGATGCTGATATCGCTATAAGCGTATGATACCTGACCAGAAGAGTTCATTTATGCTAAAATTGCAAATGAACTAAGAGCCCAAGGTGCTCATGAGATGCATTATGGCATGCACAGTACATAGCATGCATACTTCATTCAAATTATTTTGGAGATAAAATTATCAGTGGATATGATTTGTAACAGTTTGTTGTGATTACTCATTTTATAATTGTAGCTTATTCTCCTTTATCTTAAGATTGTGTATCCACAAAACAAGTTGATAGCTCACACCCCCACAGTGTTTTTCCCTTTCAAGTGTGCAAGAGAACGTGGTCCACTGCTGAGTCTAGATTTTATTGTTTAGAGGAGTGGGTTGAGAGAGACAAATCTTTGTATATTTTGTATAAGTTTAACAAGTTGTTATCTCTTGTATTTCTATAAATAAATAAAGATTCTTTTACGTTGGTTGTACATTTATGAGATAAGATTTTGCATATTTAATCTACTTATCTGGTGGGATATGAGTTAATAATTTTGTATGGAAGAATGAGATTATTATTTTATTATGTTATATTTATTAGTTATATGTACAAGTTAACTGTTACATATAGGTCTCATCCTGCCTAGGAAAGGTTATATAGCTACTTCTAGGATGGAGTGTGACAGTTCGGAAAAAAATGGCCCTTGGCAAACCAGAACAACAAAGAGGATTCATGTTTCCATTCTTAACTAATTCAAACAGGGCGCAATTGGGTTGTGTTAAATTAAATCAACACAAAATCAAAGACAACTTCGTTCAAACATTTTCTCAAGTAAGTCGATGAATATTGCAGTGTTGCTCAAACTAGAAACTATGAGGGGTGTCCATACTACAGAAAAATATGTAAACACAATGGAAAAACAAAGCAAAACAATTAAAACAAAAGATACTCACATCAGCCTGGTACTGAAGATCCTTCTTTAGTTTGCCACTTATGTGGTCCCAGACCTGGTACGAACAAGAGTAAGAGATCATGTAAACAACATCAACAGTTTCTTAACTGTACAAAAGGAAATTGTGTATACCTCAATAAATCCATCAACAGAGCAAGAAACAAGGAATTGTCCGTCTGGTGAAAACCGTGCGCTTTCTGGGTGGCTTTTTTTCCCAAACTGCAAGAAGACACCATGAGGAAACATGATTTCACAAGTGCTGGAATTTTGTTAAGAAATAATGAAGTAAGAAACTATGAACATAAAATTAAATGCTGACTTACTAATCTAAAATGGTATATTATATATGAACAAGTTGAAGAGAGAAATAGAACAAGTATGGTCGTCTCCTGTTGGGATGTACTCTCCAAGCACGTTGAAAATTTATCCGAGTCTTGCTCCACCAACCGAGCAGCTAGAGGGAGGGAAAAAAAAGGAAAGAAAGGAGTGGGGCTTGTATGTGGAAAGGGATCAGTCCCTCTCTAAGTAAAGGTAAGATTTTTAGCCCTGATGACTCAATCTAAAGTACAATAGGGACAGCCATTTTAATGCTTTTCAGAGTATGCCATTACGCCGAAACTTAACATTCTTTATGGAAAAAGGCATGGCTCATGACATGCCTTTGATTCTCTTAGCAAAGTCCTACTGGAAGTTCTTTTATTGCCTTACCGTGTTCAATGGAAAGAAGTAAAATAGCTTTTTTATTTCAAAGTAAACGAAACTTCTAAAAATTCAAAGAGAGAACGAAACTTCTAAAAATTCAAAGAGAGAAAACAACATTATAGCTACAGTGAAATTACTAAGTTACACAAGCAAGGGGGTATAATAAGAAAACTGGAAATTACAAAAAGGAAATGTAGCACAATCGCTAATACATGTAGGTTCCATGAGTTATAAAATAATACCAAACATCGGGAATCAAATAAAAAAATACACTATGCTCAAAACCCAAGATTCCAGGTTAGAAAACTGGAACTTTAGGATCTAAAAGATCATTCTCAAATGCAAAAAATGAAAGCACGTGTCTAAGCATTACAAATATATAAACAGAGTAAACCACGAATGCATCCACTCTCCTAGGATCAAAATTTCATTCTGGTGGATGGTTTGATCGGCTCAAAAATTGGAAAAATTTTGGACACATGACAGAAATGGAGAAAAAGTTGGAAACAGAATGAAATGTTTGGACTTTGGAAGTATGAACTAAAGTATATTTTCATATGTTTCCAAGACTAACAAACCAACAATTGATCATGTTTGAGGGCTATATATTCATTTTAGAGAATTATACTATAGAAAACTACATTAGAATCGGATTAATGCTAATGCTAAATACTTGAAACATTAAAATAATGTCAAATATTTTAAATATTCCATAGCTACATAAAAACATGACGGGATAAATGGAAACCAACATAAGATGAAAACTTCCAATAACAATACAAACAACGGAAAAAAATATTAGTGACTCTTTTATAAAAAGAGTACTTTGCAATAATAAAAATAGAGGATAAATCATTAAATAATGCGTGTTTTATCTTCTTCACGCTCTTGCTCACTGTCCTCTCAATCTTTCTAATTTCTCAGATTCTCTATTAAATTTAAGTTCTTTTTTGTTGTTAAATCAACCTCTCTCTCCCTCTATTCTCTCACGAAAAAAGGAAAATATAAGTTAACATTATCGAATATTCCTATTAAGTGTCTAAACAATTCATTGTTTTGCTTGGTTTCGTGGTATTTTAGTCCATATCGATGCATGTTGATTGAAACGTTGTTTTGATATTCCACTACCGATTTGTTTTGGTTTCGTAAGAAACGGAAGCATTTTGGCCGTTTCAAAGGAAACGAAACAAAACTTTTGTTATGCTATTTTTGAAAAAAGTGAAAATTAGAAACTCCTTAAAATTTCAAAAAGTTAAAATTAGAAATATTCCTTAAATTTCCATTTCTTTATTTTCACTTTCCAGCTGTTTAGGATGGGTTGTTTGATAAATGTGAAAATTATGTCAGGAAGAGATGCGCATTTTCACATTTATCAAACTCAATTTCACACACACACACACACAGATGCATTCCAAGCAGCTTGATAGTATGCTGCTTAGTGTCTGCGACAGTTTGATAATGTTTATATATATATAGCGAGAGAGAGAGAGAGAGAGAGAGAAAGAGATGCAACTTCGGCATTCCAATAGTATGATAAATGTGAAAATTATGTCAGGAAGGAGATACACTCACAGCTTACCTTGATAGTATGCCCAAGATTTGTTGGATACATATCATCTACATCTTGTTTCATAGCAGCCGTCCCTCGAAATAAATCAAACTGTGTTCCTGGAGGAAGCAGCCCTGAAAGAAACCACGAAAGATTTTACCACGATTTAATAATGTAATTAATAATAAAGACAATATGGTAAACGGGCCCAAGGACCACACAAAAAAGGCCACAGAAGTCAGAGGTGAATCCAAGGGAAAACTGTTGCATCAGCGGGAATTTAAATCATGATGTCCCTACAAAATATTGTGGTATAATTATATGCCATTGATAACTTCAACAAAGTAGAAAAATCAAATATACAAACACTTTCTCTCACTTCAATATGAGATTTATTGGAAATCTCCATTATGGTTCTTGTATTACATTACAAAAAGAAGCACAAAGTTGACAGCATAATAAATTTTGCAAGTCATAACCACAGCATCTCAATTGGTCGAATTTTCTTCTCCTTAACATTCTTCATGAAATATGCATCTCAAAGTGCAGTCAAACACTGGTGTCTCATTTACATTTTCCTCTCTTCCATCGAGTTCAGTTACCAGATTTATCCATCAGAATGGGCAGTGGGAGTGGAAGAGAAGTAGATCAGTTGGCCAATTTGAATTGTGTGAAACTATTATTTTATCCATTCTCTTCATAAATTGAGAAGCTTGAATTTTTCCATTTACTTCACTGGTTCAAGTTCATACATCCATACAGTGGGCTGACAGAAGTCAATAGTGTAGATATCTATATAATAACATTTGTTAGTAAAAACATAACCTTGGTGCTGCTGCCACTTCAAAGCCTGGCCAATTAGAGCCATTAGTCGTGATGGTGGAACCACAGAAACCTCTGCAGCAAGAGCTGAAAACATGCAATAAAAGAAAATAAATAAGAAAAAGCAGCCAAACTAATGGACCAATCACAGGTTAAAACATTCTTGGGGTCATGCATATCTCATAATTGTAAAATATATTATGCATAAACAGTGTTCGATCTCGCTAAAAACTATCGCTTTTTACATTTTTTTTAGTATTCTTGTACTTACATTGAGTTTTGGGTAATCAGTTTTCTGTTATATATAAATGCATGTTGAGGTATAGGGTTAAGTCAGAAAACCGTAAACATATTCACTAATTCTCTCCTATTGTCCTCTTGTTCTTCTATGTTCCTTCTCTCTAACCCTAAAACTCCAACCTTCGCACTTCACTGAAGTCCCCATTGTTAGCAATACCTTAACCATCATTGCAAGTTGGAAATCATGAGTGACTGACAAAACACTACTATTTTAGGCACTTTGAAGGATGCTAGCAAACAGATTATTCACACTAATCAATGACCATCAAATATAAGCTCAATTATGGATGCAATAGAAGTAAAACCAGATGAATTGAGATCAAATAATCATTGGGGCTGATAACATGATCTGTCAGCCTATAGATGGTGTACTAATTTGAAATTGTCCAAAGACAACAATAATGAACATCAACAAAGACAAGCTTCTCTGTACTCTCTTGCAAACTTCCTATTAATTTGTATGGCTGGATTTTTGAACAAGAGGCACCGTCCGTGTAAGGATGCGATAGATTTTTTCTAGTCACTTTCTTTGTTTTGACCTTTTAGCGGAGCTTTTTGTTGTTTGCCTCCTTTTGTGGGAGTCGTCTTTCTCTCTTTTGTATGGAGTTCTTCTCCTTTTGGGCGGCATTCTCTTAATGCCTTTTGATAAAATTTTAAAAAAGAAAGAAAAATAGTATGTTTACCGATGGGAAAAATGGCTCTAGGTATAGAAACAGGTATGATTTGAAAATGTTGAGTTTTCAAATAAATTTTCATGCTAACTGATCTTACATTTTCACAAGTTCAATGTTACTTTATGAAATATCTAAAAGTGAGAGGTTGTCTTTTGAACATTTCTTTAAGAGTAAAAGACATGCAATTTTGTATACAAAACTAAGCCTCTATTTGGCTTCTCTTAAAAGCTAGCTTTTTCCAAAAAAGACAGCTTTTACTTTTTGAGTTTGGCATCTCAAAAAGCCACCAACTTTTTTTTATTACTTTTTTCACTTTTTTCCAAGAAAAAAAGCCAATACACATCCCAAGCTGCCTATCTTTTTTTTGAGTAAAATAATTATAATACTTTCAATTAAAAAAGTCAACTCTCCTCATGAAAAAAGTTTTGACAATACCCCAAACACTACAACTTAAAAGCAAAAAGAAATGGCATATTAGACATTTTAATAAAAATCCAAGAAGCTATTATAAAAAATAATCTCAAACAAGTAAACTTTTTTTATACCTTTTTTTTCTAAAAAAGCTAAACCTCTTAAAAGCCAAGCCTTTTAGATATCCAAAACAAGGTCTAAGAAATAGATTTTGTAACACTAAGAATTTGATTTTTAGACATTTTTATTGAAACAATTTGATTTCTAAGGCATTTTTATTGAATTCAAATGGGGACTTTTTTGCTTACTATTATTAAATAGCTTAAACAAAATTTCCTTAAATGTTTTTAATGAAAATTAGATGTCTTGCAATGAAGATATGCTGACGGAGCCAGAACTACAGCTTGGCAGCATGGATTGTGCAATGAGAAGGTGCCATGGGAGGCGCTATGAAGTGGTGCCACATGGCAGCACCATCATATAGCGCTGTGAAGTGGTGCCATAGACTGCCATTGTAGGGTTGCAAACCAAATTTAAGGTGTTTGCAAGATGATTCTTTGTACGAGAACCTGTTTGCAAGGTATGAGATATTGAAACATTTCCAAGATGATTCTTCGGCGCGACGCGTTGCAACATTTGCAAGGCTATTCTAGCACTTGAAACATGTTAGACGAGGTGTCAAGGAAGCACTAGGTGTCAAGAAAGCACAAGATGCCAAGCAAGCATGAGATAGCAAACTTTTTGGCCACATGGCAATGTGCTTGTTTACGCAAAGAGGTGTGTTGCACGTCTTATGAGCACCTAGCTTCCCTGTGGTTACGCCAAGAGATGCCAAGCAAGCATGAGATAGCAAATTTTTTGGCCGCATGGCAACATGCTTGTTTACGCAAAGAGGTATGTTGCAAGTTTTCTTGATCCTTATGAGCACCTAGCTTTCCCTTTGTCAGCATCCCATCTGTAGATTAATTTGGACTTAAAAGAAATAAGTGCTAATAAAGTTGTTTTCCACCTTTTTGTTGGAGGGCCAGGTTACCATAACAAAAGGAGGGAGTTCCCCTTTGTGCCTAGTTAATAATACTTGTTAAAAATATAACATGCAATACAAGATCTAATCACCTTCTCTGAGCATTCGCCACCTTACGAAAGAAGAACACATTTCAGAACCTGAGGAATTATTAACAGTACCATTTTAGAGAATGCTAATAAATTCCAAAATCCATTTCGTCGTCCAGATACAACAACCGTCTTTATGGTTGATACGGCAGCGGCCCTTTTGGTTGGATTTTGGCACAACAGTACCTATTGATAAATCCCTAACTTTAGGCCTTTTAAAATTGAATCATCAATTGTGAATAAAATATTACGACAGGTGTATCTATGGTCTTTATCAAGGGATGCCAAGTTTTATTACGTCATATCAAACCCTCATGGTTCCTATAGTGCAACTTACTTTCCACACAAAAAAATAAAAAATAAAAAAACATTTTCGTTATTACACAAAAAAAAAAAGATAGAAGATAAAAAAGTAAATATAAAAGTACAGATCTTCTTTTAGTACAGGATTCATTATGAAAATGTTATTGCATCAGTTTGATGAATCTACTGAGAGAAAGAAAGGGAAGGATGAAGGATTAAAACCTTGAGCTATAACAAAGAAAGGGAAGGATCAAAACCTTGAGCTATTTGTGCACGCCTTTTCTCTTTTGTTGAATCTTGATAAGCCTGCAAATAATTTCACAAACTAGTAGTTTAGCAAAAGGCATTATATCATGGAAATAGAAAGTACAAGATTTGCAAACCCTAATAATTTTCTTCACAACGCTTTAAAACCATTCATATTGATGACTCCCAATTTTTCCTTTGCGAAGTATATGGAAGCCAACTTGATGTAGCAACCACATTAAGTTGGTCTTTCATATCACCCGTATTTAACTCACCCACCACCACACGCGTGTATGTGCACACATGACAACAAGATAGAGCAACAAGAATCTCATAGAAAACAAACCGATCCATGTAACTGCTATGGTCCCAAGTCCAAACATGTAACTTCTAACTATTTTATCAAGGACCCAAAAATAAATGAGTAAATAAATAAAATACCCCCCATACAAAAATAGACTTTAAATCATTACATGTCTGAAAGCTTTAGTGTAGTCAACTGAAAAATATCAAAACCAAGTAAAAGGTCAGCGCGTCATCGCCATCATGGACAGTTTAATCCACATAGCTATTGTCGAGCAGCTAGATCAAGAAATTGTAGCTCTTAACTCATACAACCATGCACACATCTATAACCGTACACCTCTCTTCTTTTTATTTTTCTTTTGGCTTCAGGTAGCTCACCACCCAAGCGAGCAGCATTCAGGCAGGCTTGGGCCTTGGCTAGTGGAATTCAAGGTGTTGCTTCAAATGGTTCATCTCTCAAGCGAGCTAGGGCCACTCTTTGGGCCATGGCGATTGACCTCCACTTTTTTTTATAAATAAATAAGATGCTATGTAAAAAACGCATTAAGAGAACCGCCCGTATACAAAAGGAGAAAGACAAAAACTCCCGCATAGGAGAAAACGATAAAATCCTCTGAAAAGTCACCCTACGGATAGCGGATCTATATAATTAACTAAGTCCTCAATAGAAACAAAACCCATCTGAGAAAGGCACCTATACACATTGATCAGAAGGACTCTCTTCATTGTATACAAAGGAGTCTCAACTCCGTCAAACAATCACCTATTACGCACCCACCATAACAACCACATCAAGCAGAGGGACACCAACCGCCAAGCCTTCCCCTTGCTTCTATTCACCCTCCTCCCTTCCAACCCAACAAAACCCCTCCCACCTCTTTCTTGAAAACCTAGACTGTACCAGAGAGTTTCAAGACAAACCCCCACAACTCCCTTTCAAAATCACGGTCATAAGGAGATAGGCTACAAACTCCCCATCATTAATGCACAAACAACACCAATTAACAAAAACAAAACCCCTTAGAACGAGGGTGTCAATAGTAAGAATACTCGCATACACGGCTGACCAACCAACCAACCAAAAAACACCACTTTAGTAGGAGCGCTGACCATTCACCCACAGCTCCACGAAAAAGAGACCCCCTCATCCCAACAAGCACTTGTAAAAAGATTTCATAGTAAATATCCTACTGCGATCCACACTCCACTTAATCATATCTGCACTGCAACCCATCCCTTAATTGCATATACCTGGCCAAGAAAAGCCAGCAGACGAACCATCTCTCAAACTTCTAGTTAAGATTTGGGCATCCGGGTTTAGGAAAGAGTTATGCCTAGTGAATTCTAAATCGCATAATTCTTTCATGAGCAACATAAAGATTGTATATGTTGTGTTTATAGCTAATAAGAATAAGTGTGTTGACTCAAGGATTAGATGCGAGACTCCTAGAGTTGTTTATAAGTTGGACATTGAGAAATGTAGGATCATGTGAACTGGCAGTTTCTCATCCATATTCTAAAGAAGTGTAGGTCGTGAATCCGTTTTTGCAATCCATCA
>JAOTRH010000010.1:14865040-14889054 GCA_034768845.1 Heliamphora exappendiculata | reverse complement strand
GGTAATCACAGAGCATACGTTTCTAAGCAAAGGGACCAAAAGGAGTATATGTTTAAGAAACCCCTAAGAACCACAATTTAAGCTGCCATGAAGAAGAGAACTATTGGCTCTGATACCAAATATATAACCACTAAGAAGGTACAATCACAAAAAAAAAAAAGCAACGATCGTAGACAGAATATTTAGAGCAAACTAGAACACGCAAACATATTGCTTACTTAAAGTCCGAGATATAAACTGGGGGAGCTTGGAAAATTAGCAGCTCAATGTCTCAAGAACTACCAACAAAGCAGCTGATCAAAGAGTAGTACCCACACATCATTAAAATTTGAAATGAATACAAAGCATCAAAAGAAGAGGAGAAACTTGTACAACTATTGACAACATATGATTCACAAAACCCTCAGGATAAAGATCAACATACTGCATGTGCATGCACACACACACACACACACGCACGCACAGAGTGATCATGTCAAACAATGGATCTGACGGACAAGTTTATCCAGATGTATGCCAAGAAAGTTTTTCTTCTTTTTAGGTGTCAATTTCTCCTCCTTTTAAAGGGATTCGTTGTTTTTCCCCCCCTAAAGAAAGGAGGGTAGTGTATGATACGCCATTACAAGAATTGTTTTATTTTGGCACTCATTTTATGCACTTTTCTTTGGTGGACTTCTTGTCCTCTTATTTTGTATTTCCTACGTTTTATATTAATAGATTTTGATGGTTGTTGATCAAAATAACATGGGGAGAACTGTTTTCCATCATTGTAGAAGAAATATCAAATATGAATCACATGGATGTCAGGTTGTAATTAAGACCCTGATCGGTAAACTATGCTTTTTGGCTTTTTGATATTTTTTTCCTTCCCTGAACGTAAGGCAGACGAGCAGGTCATGTCACAGTGACAATGTTCCAGAATTGTCACTGACTATAAGACTGGTAGCCTACGTTAGGAGAGGGATGAGTGATACATCTTGCGAGTGCCGGTGAAAATTGCAAGCAAAGCTGGAGGTGTTGGAGACGCTCAAAACATCAATGCGCCCCCGGGTTGACTCACAATTGGTCCAACACACATATCAGGAGTATCAGCCTCTACGTAATGGTATCTTAGACATACAATTCAGATACGGACTAGTATCGGAATTGTAAAAAATCCCTAGAGTATAGGCCAATACAACCTATACGCATTGCGTATCATTGTCGTATCAGGCGGTATCGGCCGATACTCACAATACGCGACCGATACATACTAATATGGGACCCGACATAACCCAAAAAAAAGGCTTCTCTTTTTTCTCTAGAACTCTATTTTCGTCTTCAAAGCTAGGTGTCAAAATGTTAATTAAAAACACTTACAAACGTTCTATTTGTAGTAAATAAGTTTAGAATATGCTTATCAATGAGTTTATCTCATTTGCTAGTGCTTGAAAAAAAAATCATGGGCGTAGCTACTAATTCTCGTTACAGACTGACCGATTCTCCTTATATCCGTTACATGTAACCACAAGCCGATCGTTACTCCGGCTAATACCACGATTCAAAACCCTACTACCACCCCTTACACAAGGCTCTTTTCCAATCCTCCAACCTCTTCCCAATCTTCCTAGCATCGGAGCCCAGAAGGAATCTATTCTAGGATTATCGCTCAATGGCAAGCCTAAATACTTGAATGAAAGACTCTCAATGGGACACCGTAAGACACCCCCAAACCTCTGTATGACTGTATCCTATTTGTTTGAACATTAATGCCCACAATCTTGTTTTTACCCAAGTTGACCTTAAGACCATAAACAACCTCAAAAATTCCCAAGATTGAAAGAAAATTAACTACCTTGGCCTCCTTCCCCAAAGGAGAAAAGGAGTGTATCATTTGCATATTGTAAATGAGATATGCAAACCTTTTCCCTTTTTTTTCCAAAACAAGACCATCAAGAAATTCATCCTCTTAGGTCGTGTCCACCTGCCTACCCAAAACATCAGCCACCAATGTAAAAAGAAAATGAGACAACAGTTCACCTTGCATATGGCCCCTAGAAGCCTTGAAACTATTTATAGTCTTCTCATTTATGATTATCGACATATTACAAGAAGTTAAACAACACTTTAATCCATTTCCTTCACCTATTCCTAAAACCATTTTTATGCATCACAAAATCTATAAAAAAAAAAAAAACAATTAACATGGTCGTAAGCTTTCTCAAAATCCACTGTAAAATTTATAGCCCTCCTTGTTTAACTCTCTTTATGTTCTTCAACCACCTCATTCTCAACCAAAACAATATCTAAAATTTGACTACCCTCCACAAAATTACCTTGAACCAAAGAATTAGTATCTCCCAAAATAACCCTTAACCATTTCAATAGCACTTCTCCAAAAAATTTATAAAATGATGTAACCAAGCTCATGGGCCTAAAGTCACTAATTTTCAAAGAATTTTCTTTTTAGGGAATTAAACAAATAAAGGACACACTTGTACACGCATTTGTCACACCAGTCTCAAAGAATTCGGGAAAAAAAAATCTAACCAAATCACCCTTCACAACACCCCATCAGTCTTGAAATATAACCATATAAGACCCACCCGGCCTAGGTGCCTTATCTCTTTTACAATCAAAAACCGTCTCTCTAATCTCCAATCAACCAAAAGCCCTCTCCAATTCACAAATGTATTAGGAATTGTTTGTAATATACAAGGAACAAAATTTCCATTTGTTTCCATCGAAACAGCCGAAACATTTCCATTTCTTATGTAACCAAAACGAAACACTAGTGGAATAATAAAATTGTTTTTTTTAAAACACACGAAAACATAGTGTAATATACCTAAACAAGTTTTATTGAAAGGAATTTAAACTTTTTCATAAATATTTTCAATTTCTTTTAAAAAATTATAAATAGTTGTATTCTACTTTATTAAAAATAATATTATTTAGTATTTTAACTGCCTAAGTAAACTCTTACTCCATATTTTGTTGGCATATGACACTTTTTAGAATTGTGTATACTTGTATTTAATAAAATTAATTATTTGATTGTACATAAAAAAAATTAATTCATGGAAACATTGATTTTTTTGTTTTACACTTGTACATATATGTGAATAATGACATATATCTTTATATGTTTAACTAATCTATTAATAACCTTTAATACATCGATTTCATTATATGTTTCTAAACATTTCTAATTTTTTTGTATTTGGAATGTCCTCAAAACATTTTGAAATATTTCCATTTCCATACTAATCAAAACAACACACTGAAACGAAATTTTGATCCTTGGCAATATATAAGGATATTTTTTACTTCTCAGTAAAAAGTGATATGTACTTGAGTGTGTAGAAAAAAGATAGCATTTTGAATACTAAAAACACAAAGAAGTTTAGGCAAAAATAAAAAAAGTTATTTTTTACGTTCTGTTGCGTTTTCTGGAAAAAGCAAAAAAAAGAACTGGCTAAAAGCCAGTTTACCAATCAGTGCTAAGGATCAAATTTACTAAAACACAAAGAAGTTTAGGTGACCAAGGTATCATAAGGCTTCAAAAGTTGAGATGAAAAATTAATACCAACAGATAACAGAAAAGGACTCGTCCGTTAAGAACACAGTACCTACCTGTTCATATAGATCTTCTAGTTTCTTCCTAGGAAGCTTAAGTTGCGCCACTTGAGGTAATATTGCATCCCATCTTCCACTGTTAATATCAGCAACAAATGTTTCAAGGCTGTCTACCGTATTCAGAGATACCTGACACTCATTCTGCAATGTTTGGAAAGTTTGATGCAAAGAATTTTCTTTGCAAAATTGAAGAACTATCTTAATCACGCTACAAAAATAAGAACGAGGCAGATTAGATTTTTGTGGCTCGAAACAATATAATACTCATAAACAGTTCACAATTGCCAGAGACAAGAATAAGGAAAAGGTAAGAGGCATCAGACATATCAAATGCTGGACTTTTCAAGCAGAATAAGACATGTGCCATAAGATTTACAAAGAAACAGCAGCCAGCAACAATAATGTTTTCTTATAAAAATAATAGGAACCAAACACACACACACACACAAAAAACAAGGATATGCATGACCTATTATAAAATAAGCTAATAATGACATGGCATTCTCAGCAACTAGGAGTACACAGAGTCCAATTCCAAAGTATTACAAACTTCATCAACTCCAAGTTAGATGCAGGTTTCTCTCCCAGTTGCCAACGACAATTTTGGTGAAATGAAATAGTCATTCCTAGACAGATATTCTTTGCCTGGGAATTCTCGTAAACCCAAAATTAGCTAGAAATGCTATTACTTTTAACTTTTAAGAAACTAGAGTGGACTTGGACATAACATGAGAGGTAGAAGAGTGCCAACTCTCAAGTTCCCTTGGACATCACATCTTCGTACATATCCTTAGTACCCAAGGATAAGAACATGCATAATCGTGGCATTCCTGCAGGCATACAGCAAAGATGATGAAGTTAAGATTCTCGGTGCAACAATGGTGATGTATTACACAATTCCCATGTTAACATCTTCATATTTTATCCACAAATTGATGAGAGATTTCCTGCAAGATAGGGCATTAGACAATGCCAAGTCGCACATACATTCATTGGCTGTGATTGGTTTCTGTGTTCCTTACTGAAATTATTCAATTAATCTCATGGAAGTCCAATTATTCAATTAATCTCGTGGAAGATCTTATTAGTTTTCCGCATATCATGTATGCTAGGTCGCCAATTGTTCCAAAAACTTAAGTTATTAGGAAATAGATCCAACAATATATATGAAGCTATCAACACTCCCTCTCACGTGCAACCCTGTCTCACACGTGGAAAGGCGAACAAACTGAACAGGTGCACCAACACAAAGTGTGCACAATAACAAATATAACAAGGAAACACATTACAAGATTTGAACTCAAGACCTCATGGAACTAGAGCTCTGATACAATGTTAAGTCACAAATTGTTCCAAAAGCTTAAGTTGTTAGGAAATTGGTCCAACAATATATATCAAACTATCCAACAATGTAGTCAGGAACCACTAATGTAGTTAGGAACTACCAACTTTAGACAACCAAACTGTAAGCAATGTGGTTTCTCCTGCAACAAGAAAAACAAACTACACCATGGAAGTTTCCAAGATACTAGCTTGCCATTAAATGCTTTTGGGACAAAGAACAAAGGAAAATATTTTACAAAAGGACTAAATCCTAAAGTGGAAGAATATTCTAAATAAAGACAACTGAATAATCATAATAAACATTCTCCAAAATTTATAAAGATATAAAAACCTACATCAAAGGAGCCAATTTGGACTTCATTATCCCCAAAATAGTTGCCAACAAACACAAGACCACATGACTTGTGTAACATCCCGACCCTTCACATGACAACAATATTGTCCGCTTTGGGCAAAGCCCTCACGGTTTTGTTCTTCCCAGGGAGGTCACCCATCCTTGCATTGCTCCCGCTCAAGCGCGCTTAACTGCGGAGTTCTGTTAGGGTTTCTATCACCTGAAAAAATGCATCGTTGAATGTAAGGGTCTAAGATTTTCCTTTAGAACCTAGAACTCCATCTCCCTCTCCGATGTGGGATACCAAGATATCACAATCCACCCCCCTTAGGGCTGCACGTCCCCATGCAATAGCCTGCCAGTCCTTATCGACCCGCCCACTCAGTAGCCCGTCCACGTGTCACACGAGACGGCATGGGCTCACACTCCGAGGTAAGGAGAGTCGGCTCTGATACCATTTGTAACATCCCAACCCTTCACATGGCAACGATATTATCCGCTTTAAGCAAAACCCTCACGGTTTTATTTTTTCCAGGGGGTCACCTATCCTTGCATTACTCCCGCTCAAGCACGCTTAACTGCGGAATTCTGCTAGGGTTTCTATTACTTGAAAAAAGGTCTCGTTTAATGTAAGGGTCCAAGATTTTCCTTTATAGCCCAGGACTCCTCCCTTTCCGATGTGGAATACCAAGATATCACAGCTTGCCCATTTTCCCCATCTCCTATGCTTCCAAAAGCATTATGTTTGCAATGTTATCACACACGGAAGATAAACACGAGAAAGGAAACACTCAAATCTCCGAGAGTTCATTATAATTATATTGACACATGGGGAGAAAAAACTAGACATTTGATGAAGAAAAATGATCACCTGCTTCGTTTCAACCACATGAAGGCAACCATGCAAGCTCAATGACTGATTAGATCTAGGGTTTTAAATATTGGCCGTTACATATCATATCGGCTTATATGTAACGGTTTTTCAAAGTATTGATTAAGTTCTATAGGAGAAATATTGGTAATATGAAGATGCATAACTATATTGGCTGACTAATACACATTGCATATCAATCCAGTATTGGCCCATATCAGTTAATACACTCGTTATGGGCATCGATGCAAACAAGAACTCGCATGAAAACAAAAACTCTAATCAAACACTTTTTTCACATTTTTTTCCCATTCTAAATCATTTTACATGAAACTTTGTCCTTTTTGTTGTTTTCGAATGTCAACTATTATGGTATTTGTATTATTGCAACAACAAATATTTTAGCACCATGAGTTATTAATTTTGATAGTATTTCCAATATTCTAAGTAGTGAGATTCTCACACCACACAAATAAATCATTTTTTGTCTTAGAAGTAATATAAAATTCAATGTTAGTTTACAAAACATGTTTTAGGTGACAAAATGCTGATTGAAAACCACTTTATATTTGTTCTAAATAAGGTTAAACATACTTACTAGCGAGATTGCATGATATTTGCTAGGGCTTTAAAAAAATTCATGAGTACAATTTTCCAACATGTTGATTGAGAACCACTACACAAATTATATTTGTTCTAAATAAGGTTAGAACATACTTATTAATGAGTTCCATGACATTTACTAGCGCTTTGAAAAAAAATCATGCGTGCACTTTTCAATTCCCATTATACATTAACTTGATACCCATTAGATTCAGCCACGGTCGATACATCGGTCAATAACATAATTTAAAACGCTAATAAGATATTACTACTCATAGCATTTCAACATCATTTAACTTTCATTTCTTTACTTATTTGTTACATATTGAAGCAACAACCTCAAAACATTGACTAGATGATTAAGTCCATAAGAGTTAAGTAAATAAGCAATTTAGGTAAGAGGATGTTTTGGAAATTCATCAAAGTTCAAGGCAGGGCCAACTAATCAAGTTTAGATTGACGGTGGCCCATGTGACATTCTCTGTAATACTCAATATATTACAATAGCATTATATGTATGATTTGTTTTATTTAGTGCATATTAATTGCATGTAAAGTTCTTGAAATTACTTTGAATGATCATGTATGAAAGCATTCTACTTATGCAAAGAAAGGCATATTGATTTCATGTTATACTTGATAATATGAAAATTCTTATAACTTTCACTTGTATAGTGTAGAAAGTATAGAAAGGAAAATTATCGTGCTTTACTGACTAATCTTGTTAATGTATAATTATGTGATTAAACAATTTTGAAATCCTTAATTTGGGTGCTTAAAAGGCTTGTGTTAATGTTTAAGAAACTTTGAGATTAACATACAAAAGTTAATTAAGATTAAGTGGGGATAAGTATGCTTAATTAACCTAGTTAGGATTAATTATCGGTAAGTATAATTAACCTACTTAAGTGAGATTAACCAACCTAAATTTTATTAATTAGATTAATACTTGCTTAATTAACTTAATTTGATAATTAAAAAATTTGTGACTCACCTAATTGCTAGGTATCATTTTACGGCTAAGTGTCATCCTAAGACTGAGTGCCAGTGTATAATGTGGACATGTGCATGTTTGTCGGATAAAAATATAAATTCTCTAGAAAAGTTGAGAAAAAGAGAGAGAAGCTCTAAAAAATTCTGGAGAAAGGTATTTGGCTAGAGAGAGTGAAGAAAAAGAAAAGAAAAATCGAGAAAAGTGAAGGGACAATATAGGGCTTTTGTACAAGACTTCAAATTAAGGTAAGAAATTTATTCTCCATGTATTCTCTATCTTATAATCTAAAAATGACAAGTTAGAATAGATTAAAATTGACTAATTGATGAGTTTAACGTTAATACATAGAAAAAGTTAGGATTCTTTTCGATTCGTAAAAAATTTAGAACCCATGATAATTTCATCATTTAACTACATAAATATTGAACTATATGAATATGAAATCTTAGAATACCTTGTTACAAGTGTGATACATGATTACACCTGAGATTTTGATTTTGGACATGAAGCATGGTTAAACATAAGCAAAATAACAACAAATCTAGACAATTCTTATGACCAGCCTTCAGTTAACTCTTTTGATCATAATCCTTTGTGTATCTTTGGAATTAATGATGAGACCACAACCATTAGAAACTAAACTTTCGGGGCTTCAATTTGGACACAAATTTTGCCCCAATTGGAGTCCAAAAGGTTGAGTTATGGTTGTTTAAAGTTTTTGAACGGAAGCTGTCTAGCCCACTGATTTTGGGCATTCAGACAGCCATGGTCACAAATATGTTGATTTTTAATAAACTTTTATGAAGTCCTACGTGGGATAATGATCTAGAATGGATTATAACATCTCCTAATTGTTATAACTTTCTCCGAATGTAAGCTTATGTGTATTTTATCATGAGTATAATATATGTTTTTCAAGTAGGAACACTTAATTAAAAAAGGATTAACTTAGAACAAATGTTTAAAGTGAGTGCTACTATACATTAGTTACATTTGTAAATTATGCATTTCAATGCAAGTGTTTACAATGGAAATCGTATGTTCCTTATCGAATATTCTTCAATGTTTTCATGGATATTAATACGTTGAAATGTACATGTTTCGATATATTAATGTCATCTGCGGTTATCCCATGTTACTAGGGAAAAAAATATACTAGTAGTGCTATAATTAGACGTCTCAACCTTTTTGCCACCAATTGTGACTAGAGGATAAGATGCCAGAGTCGGCCCGATAGTCTTTCTCGAATAGGTTCATAGTGATGACATCGTATATAATTTGAAATGCTATAAGCTTTATTAATATGATCAAAGTGGATTTATTGATACTTTGAACTTTGGTTCTATGAAATGTTCTTGACCCGATTTATATGCATTATATAGCAAAAGGTGTGACAAAAGATATTCATGAATCTTTTGTAACCTTGGTATATAGTATTCACAGACTTTGAAGCTTAAACGTTGAATCTTACATCTTTTCAAGTGATTAAATGTAGAATGGTTCAAAATTTGTGATGTGCATATGTATACAGATGACTTACCTAAGAGCTAGTTCTTGAGACTTTGTATATACTGGGCTGTGAGCCATGCACTCTTTTGACTTTTGTTTTATAATATGTAAAATGTCCTTTTTGAAGCTTACACGTTGAATCTTACATCTTTTTAAGTGATGAAATGTAGAATGATTCAAGCTTTGTGATGTGCATATGTATACAAATGACTTACCTAAGAACTAGTTCTTGAGATTTTGTATATACTGGGCTGTGAGCTATGCACTCTTTTGATTTTTGTTTTGTAATATGTGAAATGTCCTCTTGTAATAATCTAAAACAACTCGCCAATCTCCACCCTAAACCTATAGGGTGGGAAAGGGTCGTGACATTCCCAACCAATTTTATTATGAGGGCATAAAAGGCCTTTACAGGCTTACATAGAAACCACATCCTAATAGAGTTAGGAGAGGGGTACAGTTTCAAATTCAAAAGAAATGAACTTAGACAACTTCTAGGAGTTTGAAGCGCCTCTCGGAGAATGAAATCTGACTCTAATCCCCAATGTGGTGCCAAAGAGACTCCATAAGTGATTCCTAAAATCTTCTCCTTCATTTCTGTTTTATTCCATTATTTATTAGCCTTTATTTATGACATTGTTACCCCTCTTTTCAATCTTCAAAATAAAATTAAAATAATGAAAAATGAGAAATCTACTTTTATAGGCCTAATTCTTCCCTCGCCAAAGGTCCAACCCAACAGGTCAGAGCCACAAAAAAGATACTATAATCTTCACAGAGGTACTGTTTACTTTGCCATCACAGCTAATAATTTCATCCGTCTGAAAACAAGCCTAGCTTTACAATCCATAAACCATTCACCACTATATGTCTTCACCAACATCCAAACCATGCCACAGAGAAAATCCAGCAACCACTTCTCTGAATTTGAGCTGACCAAACAGATGAACCTAGCCTCCACTAATTCCTGACTCACAAGGTGTACAACCTTTCTTACATGTAAAACTCTAAATCTATGAGTTATCAATCTCAGCACACCAAAAGAATCAATCATAAATAGCTTTATTATGAGTTTCACAGTTACTCTGGATCAATTCTGATAGTTTGAACTTGTTGAAGAGAGTCTTCAAACTTGTCCAACTTCAATCTAGTGGCACTGCCGAGGATCCTATTGTACAATAATCAACAATTCTACTTTCAAAATCGTAGAGCCCAGAACACTGAAGAAAGTGGAGAGGAAGTGGTAATCCTATATTTGTTAACAGGGGGGGTTATCTAACAACTCCCAAAGTTGAGCAGGAGTGTTAATGAATGACACATATTGACCTTACTAAGGCTGGTAAGATGTGGAGATTAAGCTAAGAAGTTTATTATCTATGTTGGTACTTGCCTGCATGTTGTCTTGCACATTCTAGCACAAAATCTTCATAGATCTATAATTCTGCTCTTTTCTAAAAAATTCCATGAATGAATGAGTTCTCACCATGTCACTTGAAACCTGTTCCTATGGACAGTTCTTTGGTTAGAATTTCTGCACTTCTTCCCTTTAGTACCGAAATTCCTAAAATCCTGAGGCTTGACAACTCTCAAGGATCATTCTTTCAACAAGAAACAATGACTTAAGAATAAACAGCATACCTCGACATTGTCCTCAAAGAAAGGCACGTTGAATTGAAGGCAATGTCTCAAATTCAATAAAAAAATATTTCTCATTAGAAAAAGGTCTGAAAGTAATATCCCATTGGACTAAAAAAAAATTTGACCATCAGAACTATCTTCAAAATCATGCATGGACTATTACAATCAAATCCATTGATCATTCATATCTGATAAATGAAAGCAAAGCTGATGCTGCATAGGTATAAAGGGATAATTCTTCCTATTATTTGCTAGTGTTTGATGACAAATACCAGTTAGATGAAAGTTGATGGAGGAGAACTTGTTCCATTGAGGCATTCCCCATTGACTTCCACATAAAAGTTTCTCTATAAAAGGTTTGTCAAAAAAAAAGGTTTAAAACGACATTTGTCCTACAAATATAGAAAAGAAAAGATAAAAGTTCAAAATATCCTTATTTGACCGGTCTTCACACGGCTA
This sequence comes from Heliamphora exappendiculata, assembly GCA_034768845.1. Classification (NCBI taxonomy): domain Eukaryota; kingdom Viridiplantae; phylum Streptophyta; class Magnoliopsida; order Ericales; family Sarraceniaceae; genus Heliamphora; species Heliamphora exappendiculata. The sequence goes on along the minus strand of JAOTRH010000010.1, from coordinate 14,877,684 downwards.
TGATTGCAGCAATCTTTTAAATAGGTACTATTGAATGGAGCTTGTCAAAATAAAAAGAACACAGCAGAAACATATTATCCATCGAGTATTTTCTAGTGCTTTAAAGACGGATGCTAAGTTGCTTTCCCTTGAGAAAAACCCACGTTGAAATTTAACAACCATATTTCTATTGAATTCTTGCAACTTCGAGGACCCCTAGTTACCTCTGGAAACGCTCTGCAACCAAACAAGCTAGGCGTGAACAATAATTATCCACATTTTTTTGGAACCTTCGTGACCAATTGGCAGGCTATGATATTATTCGTTTAGCACAGTTCGGTTGGTGAGAAAAATGGAGGAAATGACGACCGCAAAAATTGCGAAACATAGATAAATTTCAACGACTTGGGGCTTGAGTAAACTGAAGCTCCATTCAACTGACCCCAACACAAATATATCGTAAAGATTCCACTTTTTTGTTTGTTTTTATATTTTTCCCTTTTTCTTTTTCTTTTTCTTCAGCTCCCTCGACAACCAAACGGAAAAGATAACAGCGGTGAAAGAAAGCTTACTCTCGGGCTTCAATTTCTAGCGTAGACATCGTGCTCTGTTAGTGAGTATTCGAACTAGGTGAAATCCTCCTCAGCATAAAGAATCTTGATAACAGAGCGGCAGAGAGAGAGAGGGGGAGAGAGAGCGCGCGCGTAGGGTTTTTCTTTAGGGGGACAGAACGACCGCCAGCGTTGGGGGAAGAACACTAGTCTCTGGAGACGGGGGGCAACAGTCGCACTATGCTTCGTCCTCTCGTAATGAAACGAAATGATACACAAGAATATATGACCAAATAAAAGGGAAAACTAATTCAGGTCTATTTGGAGAATTTGTATTTTATTCAATTCTAATCATTTTTTTAATATGTTACTAGATTTTATTTTTTAGGATTTATAAATAACTTGAACAAATATGCCCTTATTTCCAATCCTGTTCTCACTCTCTATTTTGCCCTCTCTCACTCTCTCTATTCTACCCTTCCTCGCACCTTGTCGCCGCCATTGTTGTCGCCCCTTGCCCTTCGCCGCCGCCCTTCGCACCTCTCTGTTAAAAAAGCCTTGCACAGCATCGCGCAACATCTAGATGTGATCGACAAACCCTAGCAACGAGTCGTGTTCTGGAGTGGACACTCCAAAGAGAATATCAAAGTTGAAGAGAACAAGCGGTGAATCTGAAGTTGAAGATCGAAGTTTGCTCAATAGATCGGGACAAATTGGGTAATTCGATTCGACACGAATTTGGTCGAAGTTGTCAGAGCTTCTATCCCATATGTGCTGCTCTTAGACCCCTAATCCTTGAAGAGTCGTGCTACCCGTCTCGAAGAAAATGACCAAAAAAGTGACCGAAATAGTTTCTTGACACACGTGTCACGCTCACGCTAAAATCACTCATTCGCGCATGACCTGATTACTTCTCCTCGTTATGCTCTTCCGTCTCTTCCTGGTACTTTTCCTCATCGCCGGCAGTGGCATCTTGGTCGTGCTGGTACTCCGCCACCAGATCATTCATGTTACTCTTCACCTCTGTGAACTGCATCTCATCCATCACCTGGCCAGTGTACCAGTAGAGGAACGTCTTCCGCTGAAACATCACTATGATTGCTCACTCACCCTCTTGAACATCTCCTGAATCAATGCCGAGTTCCCCATGAACGTAGACACCATTTTCAAGCCGACCGACGAAATGTTGCACACGGAATGTCGCATATTGCTAAGCTAGCTCTATTCATACGGCTGAGAAAGCACCGAGAACATATCACTGGTCAGAATTTACAAATAATTGCAAAAACAATATAAAAGTGAACATTCTCACCGGTTAAAAACACTAAGAACATTCTCACTGGTCAAAATAACTAATAAGATTATCACTAGTCAAAAGCACTGAGAATATTATCACTAGTCAAATATACTCTTTTCATAAACTTTAAACTTCTGTTGTTAGCTCTGGTTGTGTATTTATTTACCTTTGTGTGTTGGTACCAGTTAAAAACACTGAAAACATTCTCACATATCAAAAATACTAAAAACATTATCACTAGTTAAAATCACTGATAACATTATCACTGGTCAAAAATACTGAGAATATTCTCACCAGTCAAAAATACTCTTTTCATACACTTTACGGCGCCGCCGCCGTGGATCCGGTAACACCACCCTTTTTGCCTTCAGCCAGTGCATGGAAGACTTGTCTCGAAATGAGACTATTCTACAATGGGTGTTACTTGAGGTACGATGATTACATGTTATTTACGTTGAAGGAGTATGTAGTGATGTCGATGAGGATGAAGTGGGGTTTGGTGGAGCAGAGAATGAGCCAAACGACGAAGATAACGAACTTGAAGTCGACAATGAGAGCGTCATCGTCGAACTTAACGGAATCGAGCGGTTCGACCGACAAGGGAAGAATAGGACTAGGGGAAGGACGATAGGGGAAGAACAAAATGATGACTTTAGCAATTTCGATCATTTGTTTCTGTCATTCTTTTCGGGATGAATAGACTTTCCAATCCTTGAATCAATAACTTCAATTTCATATATATATATATAATATCAGAGCTTTACATACAACTCTTAATTATTTTGTGTGTATGTGTGTAAGAGAGAGAGAGAGAGAGAGAGGCAAACTTGCAGTTTAATGTGAGGGAACAATCAAAGAATTCTAACAGAAAACTCACAAATCATTATGGAGAGGAGGTGGAAAGGGAAAGGGGGCAAATTCACAGTCAGTTCCTTCTATTCCCTTCTAAGTGCTATATGTGGTTGTCAGTTTTAATGGAAGCAAGTTTACACGATTGTTGTACCTACCAAGTTTGCTTTGTGTGTGTTTGTGTGTGTGTGTGGACTTTGGTGTGTGCTGCTATGTTGGATTCAAAATTTTGGAATGACAATAAGCTGTCGGTTTAACAAAATTCGAACAGCACCAAATAGGAGTAATGAAATTACAACAATCTGAAACTAATTTCAGAATAAAATTAAAACAGAATTAATAAAATTTATTTTTCAGTTACAGAATAATACTACAGAAAACAATTTTGTTTAAATAAAACTAGACACAGCCTCAGTGCTTGCGGTGGATTGAACGTCTGCCTCCTGGATAAAGTGATCCCCGCGTGCAGTAGAAGCACAAACCGCACACACAGCGAACCCTCGGTGTGCTTAAACTTTCTCGAAAAATTAGAGATGAAATGTAGAAGCAGAGTTTCAGTCTAGGAGGCTTTAGAGCAGTGTTCAAAAGTGGGTTCTGCGGCAACTTATATATAGGCATTTGATGGTGACAATTCGATTTAAACCGAACCGGCACGGCACCGATTCAGCCTAACCCAACATGTGCGAACCCATAACTGACTTCAACGGTCCAAAATCCTTCCAATGGTTTGGATTAAACGGTAACTATTAATTTTAAATTTAAATAATTTAAATTTAAAATTCAAAAATTTAATTAAATAATTTTTTTGCAAAAAGATAAGGGTCAACCAGAACCCGCAGCCAACGGGCCCGAGCCCGACCGGACTCGATACGGCACTGTCGGCCGATCGGACAGGGCGGACGACAACGTGTGCGTGTGGGGTTTGGGTTGAACCTACCATTTGATAGGTCCTCTCCTGTTCATAAAACTGGGTACCTCCAAATACCACACCCCTTAGACTCAATTTGGCTAATATAAACCACTCATGTTTCTCCCAACTAATGTGGGATTGAACACTCACTCATTTCTCTTTCAACCAATGTGGGATAGGATTTAGTTACCACATTTTTGCCAACTTCAATGGCATACTTTTGGAGTCAATTTCTCATTCACCAATTAATGGTTTTAAATGCCATAAAATCCATGATTACTCTACTCATTGAAAAAAATAAATTAGAACTTAGAATTATAAAAAAAGATTAATCAAACACAATGATTAATTAACTTCAAAGTTAGCTAAAAATCATATTCTATTTTTTCAAAACCCACTTTTTTTCAACATGTAATTCTTACTACAAATTGTTTGGGGAAGAGACCCATTTGTTTAAGAGATACCTGTTTCAAAGATCGTAAACTGGTTTCACATAAACATCCCACTTCATCTTCTAAAACAAAATGTTTATGACTCTGCGTATATGTGCAATACATATGCGATGGCTTTGTGGTGTGCACTTCTCTTTTAATTTTCTCAATTTTTAGACTTCGTCACGAAATGAAAAAAAATGCTTGAACGAAACAATATAAGTTTACAGAGAACAAGTACATTACTTTTGAGTTAAATGACATTTTTTGTTGACACAAGTACACTTGTGAATGGTGGTAACGGACAAACAACAGAACTAGATACCTTTATGTAGTTATGGAGCTACTTTGGCAAAATGGCCAGATCATGGAGCTCATTTGAGAAGGACGAAATTAATTATGCGATTTGATTGTTTATTCTATGTGTTGATAATGAGACATTTGTTAATTTCGTAGGTTAAATGTCTCATTTGTCAAGTTCGTAAGCTAAATGTCTAATTTGTCAAGTTTCTAGGTAAAATGTCTCATTTATCATGTTCGTAGGTTAAATGTATTATTTGTAGGCAAAATGTTTCATTTTGTTAATGATACATTTATGTAGTCATATTTCGATAATAAAACATTTGTTAATCTCGTAGGTTAAATGTCTCATTTGTCAAGTTTGTATGCAAAATATCTCATTTTGCGGTGGTGGTGGCGGTGCGGAGTGATGGTGGTAGTGGTGTTGGCGACGGTGACGACGGTAGTGGTGGTGGTGGCGGCGGCGGCGGTGATGGTGGTCGTGGGGAGTGTGGTGGTGGTGGTAGTAGTGGGGAGTGAATAGTATATGAAGGGTAATTTTGGTATGAAAAATATTAAATAGGACTTAGTGAAATATAATTTTTAGTTGAGACTTATTAGAATACAAGATGCCCAAATGGAACCTAACTCAAAATCACCCATGAAACTATGTACAAAAGGATTTATTACACTATTACTCTTAAATTATCACTCTTTTGTTATTTATTTTTGGAAAATTTTGGTCTAGGCGTCATTTAGGATACTTGTTTAGGAGTCACAATTTAAAAGTAATGCTCTATTAAGTCCCATTTCATATTATTATATCAAAATTACCCATAATACACTATTCATGCTCTATGAATCTAAGTTTTTTAACAAAAGAAACATTGTCATTTGAAAATCATTGATATCAATGGAAACCCTAAAAAATCGGACTAGGAATGCTTAGAACTTTCATTGTGATATTCTATCGTTATCAAAAAATGAGATATTTTATAATGTCTTATTTTATGTAAATGAGATATTTCTTAAACAAATGAGACATTTCATAAGTTACACACAAAAAAACTCTCATTTATCATTTCAATAATATATATTGTCTCATTTTGTTAACATAGAATTGAGTTTTTTTAACAAGCAATGACTCATTTATGCATTAAATGAATAAATAGAATGTATTATTTATTTTAAAAATATGTCTTATTTGATAAAAAATGAGACATTTTACACCAAAATATTGTCTCACTTTCTGTAAAGATATACTGCCAGATTTCTCACCCAAATCATTTTGGCTATCCAAGGACACCTACTAAATCGTCGTCGCAAAATGAATCATTTCCGCTAAAACGAGATGTTTGGCAGTTAAAGAGTTGAAATTCTACTTGACTGTATCGATAAGGTGGTTAACATCGATTCTAATGTCGACAAAGACGTAGAAACAGGGGATGGATGTGCTGTTGATGGGAACGAGGCAGCTGTGGTCGTAGTGGATGAGGAGTTCAAAGACGAAGTGGTCGTCGACGCAACTGGCGTCGTAGGTGACATTGCATAAGACAAGGCAGGAACCGACAGCAATGAATGTGGTGAAGATGTCGGGGAGAGATCCACGATGGTGTTTTCATCGTGCCGAGAGAATGAGGAGGGGTATATTTGTTAAAAACAATTATAAATTTAAAAATTGAGATTTCATGGAATAATTTGTTCCTAAACATGCCCACTAAATGGGACCCCAAATTATCAATAACCAAACTTAATTTGAAGGAAACATTTTAAATTTTAAAAAAGTTTACTCACAACCAATTAAACATCTGATTCTATTTTAAATATCTAATCTATTATACAAAACATGCTTGATTTGACATTTGTCTTCTTGATCTAAAGGCTATTATTTATCACTTCTCAATCAACGACTTAGATCCATGCTACTTCTCAATCAACGGCTTAGATCCATGCTACGAAAACCGTATCTCTCACGCCTTTGCTCGCTTGCTCTCTAGCCCCTCACTTGCTCCCTAGCCTCTCTCGCAAGAGGCGAAACCCTCTCTTTGTCACGCTCTAAAATGAAACCTTTTTCATATCTCGATTCTCTTGGTGTATGTGGTACTTTTCATTTTATCTATCTTTTAACAAGCAAATACATAGTATTTTTAAATTCCATGTAGACTAAGAATTCAATAAGACTACTTAGATGAGTTCGCTGTTTGTACCTAACAATAACAAATCATTTAAGTATTTTCCAAACTTGAGAGAGAGAGAGAGAGAGAGAGAGAGAGAGAAAAAAATGCTAAGAGTTGGTGGCAAACCATTCCACAATATTAAGCATAAAACACAACAAAGTAGATAATACATCTTACATAATTTTGCAAAGCATGGAGGCTTTGCCTTGTCTTTAACAGTCTACTAAGAACTATTGGCAGAATCTCATAAGTTACTCTCCACATATCATGGTAACGCAATTACTAATTTATTTATTTATTTTTACAACATCCTAAAAGCATAATTCGTGATAACAACATATAAAGTCAATATATCAGAAATGATATATTTCATCATCTATTGTCAGTGGGTATGGATTAGTGATCCCCGGCGCAAAGTTAGTAATCCCATATTGTTCTCCTACCTGCACAAAACAATTTTGTTCATATTGATTAATGCGTATCATTCAATTACAAGAAAAGGCCAAAAAAAAAAGGAAAAAAATACATTCATTTCTTTATGTTACCTTTTCTTGGAGATAGTTGTTAGCTGCTTTGAGTATCCCCTCCTAAGCAAAGTCAAAGTTGAAATAATCAAAAACTCATAATTGTATAATTGTATTTTATATATAATTGTATTTTGAATGAAGGTCTAAAATCTCCAATGATATTCGAAAACTCATACTAAAAGTATGAACTGACCATTTCAGCCTAGATATTAGCTTTCTATCAATTCTCAACACCCTCCAGCAAATAACCTTCTTCTAGGACAAGTCATATAACCTTTCTGTCAATTCTCACCACATATATCGGCTAGCCCAAACATCCTCAAACAACACATGACACATTCATGAATATACTTTCTGAATTTTCTTCTAAGCCTGTGTTTCCACAGTCTTTTAAAAGATTTTTATAGCGATCGAGGTATGTTTCAAAACAAAATATGAAAAAAAAATTCCGCAATGACGGGAGATAAAACTATTTAAAAAATATGACTGCTATATATGGCCAAATATAAAAGGTTCACTGTACGGACGAAAAAATCTTATAAAAGTTTAACTTTTTTCATTTTATTTGAACTTTTTTTTAGTTTGTGGTAAAAAATCTTTACTGGATTGAAAATTTTAAAAGTATGCCCGTTTGGTCATAATTGCAATATTTTTCTAACCACTATCTTTCAAGGCCATATTTTGCCGTTCATTACTGAATTTTTATTTCAAGGAACAATTTCTCTGTTACAAAATTAGTACCTTCAAATTGGTAGAATTTAGCTTTCACACAACAATTAACCCGTTATCTTTAGTCTTCTTGTTTATTTCTTTGACGAGATCAAATCCAACTCCTAAATCACTTATATAATTAATTGAGTGGCACCATTCTTATAGCATTTATCATTTTATGTTTTCCACTTTTGTTGAACAATAAAGTTGTGCATATATAAATTTCAATCAACTTTGAATTCTTGAACTTTTCTTGTACTCTTTTATTAATCTCTTCTTTTTGTTTAAGTTATAAATTTACTTTAATAGTTAAGGGTTTGTACATTAAAAACAACTCGTGGTACATTAATACCACTATTTTTTATTGAGCTATTGTGTTTCTTTATCCCACATCAGTAGAACATAGAAAATAAGTATAATATATAATGAAATATTTGAGTTACTACTGTTAAATTGTGCGGAGCCAAATAAGTATGGTACACCGAGCTACACGGTTGCAAATATATCGTAGTCCTATTTTTAGGGCACTTTTTGGTATTTTTCATAGACTTCTAACCCTAGTTATATATATTGTAGTTTAGGGCAATTCCGATGTAACCTATCCATATTTTCGTCATAGTGAAACTTTGAAATTGTCGTGGATGTAGCCCTCATTGAGTAAATCAAGTAAAGCGTGTATTTTGCTTTCGTTCTTTGTTTTAAGCTTTCATCTCTCATTGATCATGCATAGGGTTTACTATAATCCAAACAACTGGTATTAAAGCATAGGACTTGAGTGGGAGTGAATGGTGGCAGAAAATGAGAAGGTTAATATCGAGAAGTTCTCTGTGCAAATTTTAGATTCTAGAAAATGCAGAATGAAGATTACCTGTACCAAAGAAATTTGTATCTACCTCTCGAACAAAAGAAGACAGAAAGAATGAAGGATGACAAATGGGCTCTTCTGGACAGACAAGCTTTGGGGGTTATTCGATTAACCTTGTCACGGAACACTGCTTTCAACATAGCGAAGGAGAAGACTGCGATGGATCTGATGGCAACCTTGACAAATATGTATGAAAACCTACTGCTGTTAACAAGGTTTATCTGATGTGCAGACTATTCAATCTTAAGATGGCAGAAGATGGAATATAGAAAATAAGTCTAGTATATGCAGAAATATTTTGATTACTACTAACGTAGGCTTTAATTTTTTGGGGTCATGTTATTAGATATTTTATTCAAGTTATTGTAGCAGTAACCCTCTTGTATCGTTACAGTAATAGAGAGAATATGATTTATTCATATCTCTTCTGTCAATATTTTTTTTTTAGTTTATTTGTATCTCTATACAATAGATGTTATAGATTTGGTCATAACATGCAACACTATAAGGAATTTAGCTCATAGTTTGAATATGGGTATTTTCCATCTAAAGATTATTGGCTATAGTAAGTTTTAGATAAAGAGGTTCTGAATGATCTGTCGAAGATGAAGAAAATTCAGCTTGGGGAATAGGCGAATCAAGCGATCTGTAAATATATCAACAGTAGTGTATGACCGATCGAGCGATCATTAGACCGCTCGAACGGTCTGTTTGGGATTGCACATTTTATTAACTGCTAAGGTTGCGGCCGTTATGAGCTTTGACCTAATTTCTTATTTTCTCTCCCCCAAAGACACCTCTATTGTATTCTCCCAAGAATATAGTGAAAGTGTGAGCCTATGAACGTAGGCACTACTTGCCAAATCACGTAACGTGTCTCGATTGTGTGATTGCTCTCTTTTCTTTGTTTTCATTCTTGTGCGATTAGTACGTTCTTTGGGTGATCTTGGGAGGAATTATTGAGACAGTACTTCAATCCCAAATAACTGGCATAAGAGCACCAGGTTAGGAGAGTTGAAGAACACACATGGCAGAAGAAGGAAGGTCAACAGGGATCGAGAAGTTTGGAATAATAGACTTTGAATACTGGAGGATGGAGATTGAGGACTATTTGTTCGGGATGAAGTTACACTTTTCGCTTTTGGGTATGAAATCGAAGGCTATGAAGGATGAAGAGTGGAGTTTACTCAACAAACAAGTACCAAGAGTCTTCCAGTTAACGTTGTCTAGATCAATAGCGCACCACGTGGTCAAGGAGAAAGACTACAGCATACTTGATGGCGGCTTTGCCGAGTATGTATGAAAACCCCCCGGCTAATAATAAGGTACATCTCATGAAAAAGTTGTTTAATCTTCAGATAAGGTAATTTCGTTGCATAGCATCTGAATGAATTTAATACTATTATAAACCAATTATCTTTGGTTCAGATTGACTTTGAGGATGAGATATTGGCTTTAATTGTTTTGGTTTCACTACCAAATATAATTGGAAAGCAATGGGAACGGCAGTAAGTAATTCTGTCGGGAAGAACAAATTAAAGTATGATGACGTTAGAGATTTGATTATAAGTGAAGTATTCAATTTTGGTTCTAAATCGAGTTCAACATTAAGTGTTGAAACAATGGGTAGAGGTACTGACAGGAATCAAAATCGGGGCAGATTGAAATCCAAAAATGGTAGAAGCAACGTAGGTCTGAGCGACAATCTGAGTGTTGGAATTGTGGCAAAATCGGCCACATAAAAAAGAATTGCAGAGAATTAAAGTTGGACTCAGGATCCTCATTTCACACTACAACACTCCGAGAAATTACTGAGAATTACATGGTGGGTGATTTTAGGAAGGTGTGCCTAGAATACGGAGAGGCACTAGATATTGTGGGTATTAGAGATATCAGCATTAAATTGCCGAATGGGTTTGTGTGGATGATATATAAGGTACGACTTGCTCCCAACTTAATGAGAAATTTGATTTTTGTTGGGCAACTCAACGCTAAAGGGCATTTAATGACATTCGCAGGTGGCGCATGGAACATCACAATGGGTGCAATGGTAGTGGCTTTTGGAACAAAAATAAGCACTTTATACATAACATATAGCTCAAGAGATATGGCAGCAGTTGGTGACGGTGGGAAAGACACAAACTTATGGCATCAAAGACTCGGGCATAAGAGTGAAAAAGGAATGAAGGTATTAATGTCAAAGATAAACTATCGGGTTTGAAATCTATATAATTTGATTTGTGTGAAGGCAACATTTTTGGAAAACAGAGAAGGTCAGTTTCTTGAAAGGGGACAGGACACCAAAACCTAAAAGGTTGGAGTTAGTGTATACAGACTTGTGGGGACCCTCCCCAGTTGCATTTCTTAGAGGTTCTAGATACTAAGTCACATTCATTGATGACTCGAGCAAAAAGGTGTGGGTTTATTTCTTAAAAAATAAATCTGATGTATTTGAAACCTTTAAAAGGTGAAAGGCCCTGGTTGAAACTAGGGGTGTACAGCTAACTCGTCAACCTGCACCTAACCCGTCAACCCGCATCGACATGCACCAACCCGCGCAGTTTGTGTGGATTGGTGGATTGCGTTAGGTGGGTTGGAAGAAAAAATAAGGCAGATGGATTGGTTGCGGTTTATAATTCTTCAACCCGCCATTCAACCAAACCCAACTCAACCCGCCTAATGCATATCAGTTTTAGTATTCCTCATGTACATAGAATCTTAGCTCATTATATATATATAAGCTATAAACCTAACATAATAGTTTACTTTTGCGATTTTTTCTCGATATGTTTGTATGTTTCGTGTGTTCATCTCTTTTTACTACCTATTTTACTTTTGTGATTGACGCTGAATGTGTTATTGTGTTTTATTTGGAAAATGCTAATTGTTGAAATTGAATTTGTTTTGTTAATTGTTATCTAGTACCTAATTTACTTTTATGATTGCTGTTGAATGCATTTTTTTGGGAGATGCTAATTGTTGAATGTGTTTTGCTGGGAAGAAATTATTTGCTAACTTTGTTGAAAATTTAGTTATGCACTTTTTTTATTTATATAATAACTCCACTCGCCAAACCGTCAAAATTGCCAGTTTGAAACCGCCTAAAAAGTCACGTAACCCGCCGATTTTAGAGATGAGCGGGTTGGTGGTGGTTAAAAATTTCTCCACCCGCCAAGGGTGGGTTAGGTTAAAATATTGCTTCAACCCAGCCCAACCCAACCTATGCACACCCCTAGTTGAAGCTGAAACAGGTGGGAATTAAAGTGTTTGAGATTAGACAATAGAGGAGAATACATAGATGGGGGTTTTAGAGAGTTCTGTGCGAAAAATGGAATCAAGTGGCAGGAGACAATTCTTGGAACACCAAACAGAATAGTGAGGCTCAACGCATGGACATAACCTTAAACGAGTGTGCTCGGAGCATGAGATTGCATGCTGGGTTGCTAGAATATTTCTGGGCTGATGGAGTAAGTGTTGTAGCTTACCTATTAAATCGTGGACCGTCAGTTCCTTTGGGTCTCAGAATTCATGAAGAAATCTAGTGAAAAAGAGGTAAATATTTCCTTTATGAAGGTATTCGGTTGCATTTCATGTGTTCATATAGATTTGGATGCTAGAAATAAATTGCAAGAAAAGTCTAAAAAAATGTTTCTTCATTAGTTATGGAGATGATGAGATCAGCTATCGGTTTTGGGATGATGAAAATCAAAAAAATGTTAGAAGCAAGAATGTTGTCTTCAATGAACAAGTTATGTACAAGGACAGATCAAAAGCAGAATATGATGTTGTGATGCCAGATATGAAAAAGTTCGAGTTCATTTATGTGGATGATATCTTTGAAAATACTATACAGAACGGGGATGAAGAAAACATGAAAGATGTGAACCCACGTGTGGAACACAACATACGTGTAACAGCTACTAGAAGGCCTTCCAGAAGCATCAGACCGCCATAGCGGTTCTCATCGTTCCTATTCTACATCTTGTTTACTGACAGTGGTGAGTGTTAGGGTTGGTATACTGAATATCATATTTTTAGTATTTAATTTTTTTTAATAAAATTAGTTTT
>JAOTRH010000010.1:14827953-14847372 GCA_034768845.1 Heliamphora exappendiculata | reverse complement strand
TAAATTTTTGGTGAATTGAATTGATGAGAATGCATTTGGTGGTGATTATTATTGTGTTATACAGGTTTTTTGTGTATGATTGGCAAAAAAAATTTTATAGTTTAATTATGGGAGTTTTGTTTCTAGTTTACCTTTAGTGACGAAAATGATGTTTGTTGCTGAAAACATATTGTGCTTTCAGTGACTATATAACGACATATGTTTCGTCGGCAAATGTGACCATTACCGACAAATTAGGAGCATCAGCGTCGACTGCTCTGTAGGCAAAAATAGGTCATTGGCAACAAAAATGTCTTGTCGTTGATTGGTTACCATTAGCGACGACTGGCCTTGTAGGCGAAGAGACATCATTGCCGACGAATTTCTCTTGTCGTGGATAATTATCGTAAGCGACAAATGCCTTAGTAGGCAAAGGTAAGTCATTACCGACAATTCTGTTGTCGATAAATGTTGATCTTTCGGTGAGACGACACAAAATGGTCGCAATAGATCTTCCCAGACCAAGGTTCCGTGACAAGTTGGCGACGAAATTGAAATCGTCGCGAAAGGTGTCAGCGATGAAATTTGGATTTTTAGCGACGAATTTTGAATTTTTAGCGACGATTATTCTCGTTGTAGTAAAAAAAAATGTTTGCTAAAATGATTTCAAACTTAACTCCACAAGATCCCAAAATGTAAAATCAAGAATTAAAACAACCCCTAAATCATAATACTCCTCTTTTTCTTTTCTTTTTTTAGGATGGCTGGTAAACGATCAAACCACCACTAACAAATTAGTGGACCCATAGATGACGAAACATCTGGATTAGCCCAAGTTTTATGAGAGCTTGCCACCAGCATTAACTGTCCCCATGTGCGTGATAAAGCATGGTTCTTATCGAAGCTTGGAAGACAGCGAACCCTTAGAGGAGGAGTAGAACCGAAAGTGGTCAATGAGTGGTTGAGGGCCATCAAGAAGTTATTCAACTCAATAGGAGTTCAAGTTGAGACGGATCGGGTAGTTTTAGCAGCTCACCTAATAGAAGGAAAAGCGGACCATTAGTGGTCTTTGATCGACAACACCTAAGACGTTGCAGCCTTAACATGGGATCAGTTTGATGGGTTATTTTGGGAGAAGTATTTTTCTGCACCCTTCCATTAGAGATAGATCAAAGAATTCCTAAAACTTAAATAAGGATGATGACGGTAACCCAGTATGCAAACCGCTTCGAGGAGTTGAGCCTCTTTGCTACAGCCGTTATACCTGACGAAGGGTTGAAAGCGCGAAAGATTGAGTAGGGCCTGGAGCCATCAATTGGGGGAAGGATCGTCTGCGTGCAGCTTCCCACTTATGCACAAGTCGTACGGGTGGCACTAGTGACAGAATTAGAGTTGGCAGATTCAAGAAGGATTTGGAACCAAAAGAAGGGTAACACTAGTCATGGGAAATCAATGAGGAATAAAAGGCGATTGGTTTATATCAAGCCATACTCACAAGCTAGCTGGAAAGAACAATAAGGGGGATAATAGATGGACCCGATAGTCTGTTTCAATTGCAATAAGTCCAGACATAAAAAGTTTCAATGCCTGCTACCAAGGGGAATAAATTACAATATTCATTAACGAAAGCAAGACTACGAATATTGAGAAAATTAACTTCAACAAGGAACAGGTGGTTTGGGAAGGATGATGGAACTTGACCAACAAGGGAATCAATAGATGGAATGTTCACCTTCACAAGAGAAAATGGAGTATTCGTCAATGATCATAGGTACGTTTGTATTCGCAACTCTGGAATGTATGTTAGTTTAAACTTATTACATCATTACGAGAAAGGGAACGCTTGTAGGCTAAAACATTGCAAGCCAACAACCCCTGCGCCATAGGTATGTGATGTGATCTTGAAAGTTATGTAGTAGTCGGTCCAAGATTTTTGTAAGGCAGAACAACCGTCGCTCAAAGCTATTGAATGTATAAGTCCGACCCTATCCACACCCTCAACTGGGAACAACTTGAGTGAACAAGGACGCAACTTCGGGTAGAACTCAATAAGAATCCAAAAGAAGGTACTCTAAAAGAAAGGCAATTTTATTAATACAAGCTCTATTGTAGCACCATGGAAATAAAAAAGTCAACTGAAGACAAGAAGGCATAACACAAGTAAATCATCCACTACCTTTCACACGAAGAAGTACGATGTAAAATTTCGATGACAAAATTTATTTTAAGGGGGGTAAATTGTAACGACCTGGTTTGGACCCTAGTTCTAACAACCAAATTTTGTAACGACCCGTGTAATGACCCAGCCCAAACTCTAGTATTAGTAACAATAAGCCAACAAGGTCTTAGGTTGCTGAAAGATTAGAAATCCTAACTAAACCTGAAACCCTAATTCGATTCAAAAATCCTAAAAAGACCTAATTCTCATATAAGACTTCCAGCATTCTAAATTAAGTATATAACATGAAATATTAAATTAAAAATTAAAAATTCTCATAATTAGTGTAAAATGACTATTTTGCCCTCAATATAGCGAAAAATCTTAAAAATTCAAATTTTGGCACATGGATACCCTAAATCAGATATTAGATACAATTAAGTAACAAAAGATAAAATAACAACAAAAATAACAAAAATATCCTTAAATGGCTGACCACTTTGGGATGTGTGCACAAAAAGTCACTTTTTACCTTTTTAAGCCCAAAAATGAGAAAAAAATGGTATAAATGAAGCATTATGATGACCCAAGACTTTTCAAACAAGTAATATATATAATAATATAATATTATAGGCCAACAAAAGCAAACAAATAATTATTAAAGTTCTTACACACTAAAATAAGTTAAAAAGTCAATTTAAATCCAAAGGTCAATTCTTGTCAAACTAGCTTAATTTGACTTAAAAGCGTACACCTATTTAATCAATTACTATAAAAATTATGATAATTCATGAAAATACTAAATTAATCATAAACATATTAAAATAATAGGTTCTAGTAGGTAAAGACACCAAAAAAATACACTAAATTAATTTTTTTAGGCGTTTTCTTACATAAAATGGTACCAAAACATAATCTAAACCCTGAATTTATACAAAATCAGTTTTGCATTGTCCCGAGCCTGTCATAGCCGAACCCCCACCTGCCAAATTTGATACCAAATTTCTTAAAAAGAATATAGCCACCCCATGCAACCAATGAGACATTAGAAAAATAAAAAATTAGGCTTATAATCATAATTATTCTCACTACCAAATTTCTCTATAAAACATAGCCAAACACCCTTTCTCATCTATGTATTTTGGCTAAGAGAGGGTGAAGAACCAGATTTTAAGTGTTCTTGAAGTGTTCTCCAAGACTTCAGAGAAAAAGAAGAACAAATGAGGGTTCAAGAAGGAAGGTCTTTGGAAACCAAACTTGCATAAAGCCAAGTCCTATAGTCATTTACCATTCTTTAGGCTCTCAAACAAGTAAGTAAAATCTCTAAAATTTTCTGTTATTCACATACTAAAATATCTCTCAACTCATCTCTATAAACACATCTAAGAACAAGAATCCAAAAACGAATCAAAAAGGCATTGTATGGTAAAAATAGGGGTTATTTATGTTTAGTTTGTTATTAGGTGTGATTGCATGTGGTTATTTTGAGTTTGACAACTTAAATGAGTTTTGGAACTTTGATGTTTATGTATAAAACACATGCATGCAAAAAAATGAGACCAAATCTTGACACACCATGAGCTATGACACAAAACTCTTAAAGGCTTGATTTTTAGGCTATTTTAACTTTTTGCCCCGAAATTTGATTTATCATAACTAAATGTAGAAAAATGATCTAAGTGTGATTTTTATGTCCAGACTTAGGTTTTGAAATTATTTTTCATACAAAATAGGTTTGAACTAATTTCATTGAGTAAAACTCGAGAGATATACCATTTTTACTAAAGAGCGTCAATTTCTGACCATCCCGAATTACATATATAAAAATCTTAGTTTAAAATGATATCCGAGCTTAGATCAAAACATGAAACTTGTAGATAACATATATATCTTGTTGTCCACCAACAATGAGGCTAAAATATTGAGATTTGATAGGTCAAAACACACCTCAAAGTCACTGTTATAAATTTGTGATTAACATAGCCCCCTGTCACGTGTTTTTGCATAACCAGAAACTCATGTGTTTTAGTGACCAAATTCAAAAGTGATTTTCATGGAAAGTATAGATAACATATTGACCTATGTACTATTCAAACACCAGGCCTAGCTACCCACGGGTGGTCCTCTAAAAGGTTTGTGCATTCTCTGTTGTAACCAGGTTCTGCTGAACCTTTTGTAGCTGACTGAACTCCTTTTATAAAATGGCCAGTATCTCTAACTTGTTCCAAATAACTACCCTTAGCACTATTCATAAAACTTGTAGGAGACACATTAAACTAGAATATATCCACAAATCAGACCTATATCTCTTAATTTGATGCCCTAAAATCGAGCCCAATTGAGGCATATTTTCTGAACTTTTCTCTATAAAGTGCTGAACCATTTTCTCTTAAATGAAACTAATGACCTATTTGACTTTGGATCTGACCTTAGTGTTAAACATAAAAGTTGTAAAAAACATATTTATCTAAATGGTGTCCAAAAATCAAAATTTAAATCCATGTATAGGTACTCCAAAACACTATTGTCCTTTTTAAATTAATACTTGAAAGTTGGCCCTTTAGTTGTTAACTGCATGATTGAATATGTATTGTTGTGGAACTTGAAGTATATGTTTTAATTATTTTAAATTGGATGATTAATGTTTTAAAGTGATTATATGGTGATTAGAATCCATGCTATAAGGTTTGAACCAAGTCTTGAAAATTTTAATTTATACTTCATATGCTTGTACTTAGTGATTAATTGGTTGTACCTTATGCTTTAAAAACCTGTACTTTATGCTATATTGGTTTGTACGTCTTGCCATGTTTTGTTTTGTACCATGCTATTGTTAAGTTGTACTTCAAGATATGAGTGATTGTATCATAAGCATTATTACATCGCACTTGGGGTATCTTGTTGGTTAAATCCTGTACTTTGGGTTTGGTTATTTTGTACCTCGGTTATATTAGTTGGGTATATATATCTATTTGATTCCGTCGCTCCTTGAGTTATGGTTATATTATGGAAGTGGTGTTGACACAAGCAAATTGGGTAATTTCGGAGAAAGCCTAATTCGGCAGACCTAATCCCACTGTGGTGGTAATTTCAGAGAGAACCTAATTATGGAGAACCTAAACCCCATTATCATGGTGTTTGGAAGGGTAATTCGGAGAGAGCCCGACAGTGGCAGTCCTAAATCCCTCATCTTGGTACTTTGAATAATGTGAAGTGTCTCTTGAAATTCTTGATTGTTACTTAGACTTTGGGTTGACACCGGCAAAGGCATTATGAGTCTTAAGGTGTGACAAATCGATTTATTTTATATTGATTGATCTTTGAACATTGGATTTTGGTGGCCCAAATGGTAGCTCGAGCCCCACGCCGTTGCTATTGAGTAAAACAGCTGAGGCATGAAGCTTCGGCGAACATTTACTATTCGCAACGAGGCACAATAATGGCTTTTGTGATCAACTCCTATAAAGTCTACTCTAAAAATTCCCGACGTGGAATTTGTGTTACGATTCTGGGTAAATGTCATTTGGGGCATTTACGTCGCATACATGGCATCACATATTTGTACACTTGTTCTTATATATGCTTATTCTACTATAATTGTGAAATTTATTTTTCTCTTTGACTTTAAATTGTACTAGATGTTAAATGATTTGCGTTATGAAATATTTTGCCGTGAGAATGGTTAGAAGGTTTAGAGTACTTTTTACTGGGTCTTGGCTCATGGCATTCGTGCCACAGGTGAGGAGAAGGAATTCTTTGAGAAAGTCGCCCCCGAAGAAGAAAGATTTGAAGAACAAGGTGAGTGGCAGGACCCAGCAGACCCCAACAATGCTAGATGAAAGATTGAATGTTCACCCTTTTGTTCTTTTTGTTCAATTTCCACGGGCTCATTATAATTTTTGTCAAATCTTTTGTGAAACTATAATAGCTATGTACTTTTGAACAGTTTAGAACTCTTAATGATGTAATACTTATCATATATAACTTGAATAACTGGCTAGAGTATTCCCTTTAATTATACTTATGTATGCCTCGATGTGCCCGAAAGACATGAGTCACAACTGCCCTTACCTATTGTTCTTGTAGCCGTTGTTGTCGAGGGAAGGAGGTGAAGAGACGAAGAGAGAGGGGGATAGATGAAGAAGGTGGAAGGAGTCAACTCTAGGGTTCGTCGAAGAGACATGAAGAGGGAGAAGATGAATCGACATTTTGAATGTGAACGATTTTGAGCGCAAAAGAGAAAAGAGGGAAAATTTGCCTATATATAAACTCTATAAATTGTGACGACCCTAAATAAAATCGAGTCGACACTTTTCACGCGACATTAGGGGTGTCCAAAGACAGAAATTGTGTCAACACTTTTTACCAAGGTGTCGATACCTTCGGCTCATTGAGTCGACACTCTTCTTAAACGAGTCGACCCAAGTTTTACTGAGACCAAGATAAACGAATCGAGTCGACACTATATAGGTTGAGTCAACACTTTTCATCAATTGTTTCGATACCATATAGATTGAGTTAACTCTGCAGATATGTGTCGACCCTTTTTATCATTAAGTCGACACTTTTCATACATCAAAATAAAGCATGAAAAGTATTGAAATGCATTGAACATGCACGATTAGTATGGTAGTTTAGGTATCAATTTGGAGCACATAGCATACTAAGTTCTCTTCTGATATAGCAAAGTCTTTATTTATTTAAAGATTTAGTGAAAATATCAGCAAGTTGGTAGTCAGTGCCTACAAATTCAAATTTTATGTTGCCTTTTTGAACATGATATCTAATAAAGTGATGTCTTATATATGCGTTGTTCTTGAGTGTTGCATTGGGTTCTTAGATATGTTTATGGCATTAGTATTATCACATTTAATGAAAATATAATATAAACAAATACCATAGTCTTCTAGTTGTTGTTTCATCCAAAGAACTTGTGCACAATAGCTACCAGCTACAATATACTCATCCTCAGCTGTAAATAAGGCTACTGAGTTCTGTTTCTTACTAGACCATGATATTAAAGAGTGTCATAAGAATTGACATGTTCCACTTGTACTCTTCGTATCATTTTTATAACTGGCAAAGTCTGCATCAGAATAACCAAATAACTCAAAGACTATTCCTCTAAGATAGAATAATCTTATGTTTTGTGTACTTAATAGGTATCTAAAGATGCGCTTAACAACAGTCACATGTGATTCTTTAGAAGTAGCTTGAAATCTAGCATACATGCATACACTAAACATGTATTTGGTATACTAACAGTAAGGTAAAGTAGGGATCCAATCATACCTCTATGTAGCTTTTCCTCTACTGTCTTACCATCAAGTTTTGTTGAAGGACATATTGGGGTTCCCATGGGTTTTGCCATTTGCATATCAAATCTCTTCAACAAATCTCGTGTACTTGGATTGGTTGATAAAAATTCCATCATGTGTTTGTTTGATTTGAAATCCAAGAAAGTAATTAAGCTAACCCATCATGCTCATCTTAAATTCTCGATGCATGTACTTAGCAAAGTCCTTCCAAAGAGTTTCATTTTTGTCACTAGTGGATTCTTCATCAAATTCGTTATCAAGAGTGGAGGACTTGAAAGCAATACCCTTCTTCTTTTTGTTGTCAAATTCTTCATCCATCTTGATGTTAATCTCATGAGTCATGAGTGATCCAAGAAACTCCTCCAAATTAAGTGTATTGTGATCCTTAGCTTCTTGAATGGTAATAACTTTAGCTTCCCAACTTTTAGGCATGCACCTAAGAATCTTTCTTACCACCTCTGCATTAAAATAGATCTTCCCAAGAGATTTTAATCCATTTTTAATATTGGTAAATCTAGTAAATATCTCAAAGATAGTTTCATCATGCTTTATTTTAAAAAATTCATAATTATGAACTAGCATGCTTATTTTAGATTTTTTGACTTTGTTGGTTTCCTCATAGGTAACCTCAAGTTTATCCTAGATCTCCTTGGCAGTGTCACAGGTGGATATCCTATTGAACTCATTGTGGTCAATAGAGCAGTACAAGAGATTCATAAGCTTAGAATTTTTTTGAATCTCCCTTATGTCATTTTCAGTCTATTCATTTTCAGGCTTAGGAACAATAGCTCATTCAACAGTCTTGGTAAGTCTTTTAGGTCCATTCATGATAACCCTCCATAGATTATAATCTACGGCTTGAATATAAATTCTCATTCCAGCATTCCAATAATTATAATTTGTTCCATTGGATAAAATAGGTATGTTGGTGGACTGACCTTCAGATTGAAAAGGTCCAATACTAGTGGTTGCCATAAAAACTCTTAGATGGTTAAGTAAAAAATAAGAACCCAAACTCTAATACCAATTGTTAGTCCTAGGCAACCCAAGAGGGGTGAATTGGATTTTAAAACAATAATAACTATTTTCAAAACTTTTTTCAAAACCTTTTAATTTTTTAAACAAATAGAGGAATAATATCAAAAAATAAAGCAATGAAGAAATTAAAGAGGTCAGGGATAGAGAAATTGAACCGGACACCAAGATTTATAGTGGTTTGGCCTCTTCCAAGCGTACGTTCACTACTCAAGAGTCCTCTTGAGAATTTTCACCAAGATAGAATGCTTCACAGGCGCATTCAAAGCCTTTTACATCCTCAAGATGATTCTACAAAAATAATTTCTATTTTCTTCTAATCACTCTTGAGCTCTTTTTTGAAGAGTAATACTCACTTATTCAAAAGATCAAGGGTGACTCACCCTTAAGCACAATAAATATAGTATTCAATGAGATACTCACTCACTCACTTTTATAAATGATTGAAAATAAATGAATATAAAGAGGTGAGAATTGACTGGAGGAGTTAATGAGCAATAAATGCGTTCTTGAAGAATTGAGCTTTTGGTTCAAGTAATAGAGTAGTGTCCAAATCTTCTAAATTCCAAATATTAACTCTTTATATAGCCATCTGAAGTAAATGACCATTGGTGGGTTAGTGGAGGCAATTAATGCTATGAAATCCAACTATTGGAGCTAGCGCGAGATTTGAAATTTGTCACAGGGGTCGACTCAAACCATTTTAGGTCGGCTCAAAATATCTTGGGCTTGGTTCCTCAAGTGATTGTGTTGACTTATTTCTTCAATAATGTCGACACAAATTTTGCATCTTTCTTATCCACACGGTGGTGTCGACTCATAGAGCTTTTCGTGTCGACTCAAACATTATTTTAGTTTTTTAGGAGAGACCTTTGGTGTCGACTCATTTTGTCTAGTAAGCTACTGGAATTTTGATGTCGTCGCATCTTTGTTTTGGTATCGACTCATAAAATTGCAGCCAGCCTCGGTAGTTTTAGAGTTGACTCATTTTGATATGATGTCGACTTAGAAAACTGCAAATGGTCTTAGTTGTTTTGGGTTTGACTCGAAGTCGTTTGGTGTCAACCCAAAAAGCTTGTTCCCGTATGGAACATTTGTGTCGACTTATAAACCTTTGGTGTCGACCCATTTGAGTTGGAGTTAGGAATTGTCTTGAACCTCTGGTGTCGACCCATTTAGCTTTGGTGTCGACTCATTTTTTCCCGAAGTCAGGAATTCGATGGATTACTTGGTGTTGACTCAAATTGCATTGGTGTCGACCCAAAGTGAATCCTGCAAGGCTTGTGCGGGTGTCGACTCAAATTCGTTTTGTGTGGACTCATTTTGCTCAACTGTTTGGATTCCAATCCAATACTAAAGGTGTCAATCTAAACTAGTTTGGTGTCGACTCAAATGAATTCCTTAAAACATCTTAGTCAAACATGTTAAGGTGTTGACTTAATTTCTCAATAATGTCGGCACACTTGAGAGTTTCAAGCGTACTTTGCCACTAGATGTCGACTCAAATATCAATTTGTGTCGACTTAAAATGTTCTCTGACAAAAGAAAGAGTGTCAACCCATTTGACAGAAAGAGTCAACATAAATTGCTTAAGGTGTCGACTCATTAGTTATATAGCGTCAACACTTACCTTTTTGAAAACAAATAAATATAATCATTTTAAATCAAATTTAGTTAAGAAAATAATTTATGAAAATCATCAAAATCTAATTAAAAATCCATTGGGATAACTATTGGTACTTGGTTTGGCTAGGGTGCGGAGCTGGGTCTGCTTGCGGAGTTGGTTAGCTGCTGGCCTTCTTTCTCCGAGTCGAGGTTCCTTTTGGGGCTGTCCTATCTCCTGCTTCCTAGTGTCGTGATTAGAGGACTAACCTCCTTTGACCTCATGAGCTTTTGAGGTTTCGATACTTTCTCAGCTTTATAGAAGATCTTTTGGTAGGACTTTTGAGTAGAGTTGGTAACTTTATCCATGTCCTAGGTTTAGAAATCTTCAAGGAGCCGAGTTCCAACAGGTTTGAGGTGTAATTCAGGTGTGTGAACCCTTCTTTTCACTTCTATTTGGTATGGATATTTGCAACTATTTCTAACTATTGGTGTTGCTCAATTTATTTGGCTACGGATATTTGTGACTATTTATGTTGGAGAATCAATTTTGATTCTTGTCAGATGTCTTGTTCTCTCTTGTTTTTGTCTGAATTGCGGAGCTTATAACCTTTCGAGGAGCCAATTTTCAGCAGGGATTAGGAGTTTTTCGTACTTTTGGTTTGTTGAATGATTGGTTTTGGTCATTTGTTAGTGAACTGGTGTTTTTTCCTATGCATGCGGGTTGTGCGTGTAATTTGTTTATTAGGAAGTTTTCCTATGCTGTCAAGTGGGGGCTGTTTGTTGTTATTATTGTTAGGTTTGTTATTTATCTAAGGTTGTCTTGTTGTTAGGAGGGTTCCTCCTAAATATTAGTTGATGTAATTATATGGGGTATGCCCCTTGTAAACATGTAATTTTTTTTTCTTTTTTTATGTTACAATTAATTATCCAAAAAACAAAATCTAAATCCAAACCTAAAAACAACGTGTGTAGTTTATTCTTCATTTATTTAACACGTGTCTAATTTTTATTTGTATTATGGATTCAGTTTTTATTTTTATTTACACAATTATTATATGATTTAAGTCTCACTTAGGGACATTTATACATTTTTCATTTTGAATTAATTTATTTTTGTTAATGGTAGATAAGCTTGACTAAGCAACTTGAATTAGTAATTTTGCGGCGAAAAATGCCATAAGGTAGTATTTAAGTTATTATTTGCTACTATTAGTTCAATTTTTTATTTTATTTTTGTATTGTAGTTTTTTTATTATGTTTGATGCTATTTTATTTATGAGTTGGGTATTAATTAAATGTGAAGTAACAAGGCAATTTGCATTTTTTTAAATTTTTGTAATATTTTTTAAAAAATTTGTAAGTATTAAAAATTTTAAGACTTCTATTTAAAGATTTTCCTAAGGCCTCCGATTAACGAGAGTCTGCCCTAATAACTGTGGCGAAACAATTTCATTATATAATTTGGTTGATATATAAATTATTTTTGAATTGATTGTAGTGTAATTTTTTAATTCTAAATTTTTTGTAGTTCAGTATAAAATATTTTTTTATTTTTACATAATTTAAGTTGTAGACAGATTGCGTGCGTTTCGACCGTAGGTTATAAATGTAGGTGTAGTTAGAGATATTCAAAAAATCAAAAAAAATCAAAAAATTGGTTCAAACTGAACTAATTTGTGTGAATTAGTTTGGTTTTACTCTGAATTGGTTTGATTTCGATTCTAAAAATGTGTAAACTACAAATTATAGATCGATTCACATATTTTAAGTCACGATTTTGGTTTTAAACCGAACCAAATTATTTAATTTAATATATATATATATATTATATTTATAACATATAAATACCGCTTATATGTTTAGCACTTAGGCTGTTATTGTGTGCTGTGATGAACAATTAAGTTTCTTTTGTGTTATTATTTTAAATTATAATTTTTTTATTTATATTTTTGTTAAATTTTAATGTAATTTTTATTAAATTTTAATATTTTATGTTAAAGTATTGTTAATTAGTGAAATTGTAATTTTAAATAAGAATCGAACCATTAATAATAAATTTAATTTAGTTTTGCAGATTACGCAATTTAATTTGACTATAAAATTACTAAAATGTAAGAAATTAATTTAATTCTTTTTTTTTATTGGAAATCGGTCCGGACCGCGTACACCATAAAAACCAATCTTGCTGTATTGTCTTTGTGTAGCATCTCGTCGTCAATCAGATCCTATTCTGCTGTTTCCTTCTCTAGGGTTAGGGTTGGTTTATTTGTGTAGGTTTGATCTGCTGAGACGACTAGCAATACCATGGAGGGCGAGGGCCGAGAATTTCAAGATTGGGAGGTGCTTCACAACTCGGACGAGACCGGCTCAGTTAACTCGTCCGACGCGGTTGAGAACATGAGGGGTTTGGAGGGGATCGATGGCGACTCCGAAGGTATGATCAGAGCCGATTATTTCTCTCTCGATTCCCAGATAAAATATGTGAAGTCTGCGGTGGAGGGTGATTCGAGCGAGGAGGGCTATGTCGAGTCTGAGAATCCGAGTTGGATCGATCCTGGGTCGGAGACTAGGTACCCAAGGAAGGAGCCGGGCGAGTTTTGGCCAGATTCATGGAGCGATAGGTCCGATGGTCATAAATCTATCGAATTCGATACTAAGCACGAATTAGGGTTGTCTGAAACTGAAAAAGGCCTTGTGGGTTTTGAAGGGATTGGAGAAATTGGCGCTGAGGGTGGGGACTTGCGGAAATTCTGGTTTGATTCTGGCGGGATTTGTCCAATTTCAATAGAACTTGGGGAATTCGAGCATGGTACTGGTACGGGTGTGGATGTTAATGCAAAGTCCTCAGAATGGTCGGAGCTTTTGGCGGACGAAAATGGCGGAAATGGCAAGGCTGGTGGAGACGTAACTTCTAGCGTTAAAGAAAGTGTTGCCATAGGAGCAGTGAAGCCGAGGGGTGAGGAGGTGAGGAGGAGTATTGTGTGGTGGAAGGTTCCATTCAAGTTTTTGAAATATTGTGCTTCCAGGGTTAGTCCAGTATGGACTTTCTCGGTGGTCGCAGCGGCTATGGGTTTTGTTATCTTGGGACGCAAGTTATATATGATGAAGCGGAAGAGTCAGAGCTTACAGCCGAAGGTTACCATAGATGATAAGGTCAGTTATTATTCTGTAGTGCATTTTATTTTCACTTGTTAATATTTGGTTGAATCTTAAGACTGAAGTGCTATCATGCTTGGCTTTTGTTATTGCTGCCATTACTATGTGTTATAGTGTCGACACATTTGGATTTTGGGGTCGACACAAAAAATTTTTAGGAGGTCTCGGGACTTTTGTGTCAACTCATCTTCTCATTTGAGTCTTGAGTTTCGGCTTTTTTTTGTTGACACAAAATTTGTTTGTGTCGACACTACTCTTTGATACCAGAAGGTAACTTCATAAAATGTTGGAGTGTCAAACTATTTGTTCAATAGGTGGTGATACACTTGATATGCTTCAAATATACTTTGTTTTAAAAGTGTTTGACTTATTTTTCAGTTGTGTTCAACACAAAATATTCTCATGCAAGAATAGTTAAGTGTTTTAATCATTTTGTGAGATAAGTTATTTCTTTTGGTTAAAAGTGTCAACCTTAATTGTTTAAAATGGGTTAACATTTTCATTTTGAAAATATAAAATATTATCATTTTAAAACCATTTATCCTTAGAAAATAAATTATAAAAATCATTAAAATCAAAATAAAAAGCCTGTGGGCTAATAATTTTCCAATTTTTGATAATTACAACTAATTCAACATTTTCTAAAAAATATTTAAAAATATTTTTCAATAAGGGTTCTCCCTTTATCGATATGCCTTAAACAACATATGCAATTATAATGGCTAGGCATTCAACAGAGTGAAAACGTACAATTTTGATATGATATGCAACAAATAATCAAGAAACATACTGAGTTTATTAAAATTTGTGCAATATATCAAATATGTGTAAAGTGATTTATCCTTAAAATCCAGTCACATATAGGAACAAGATTGCATAAACATATAGATATAAGCATTCATCTAAGACATATATTTCAATGAAATTTAAATTATCTTCTATTCAAACCATTCAAACCAACATGCATCCATTCAAAAAAAATGTATGTTTAAACTATTACATCTTCTTCTTCAAAAACTTAAAGAAATGTTTTATCTTCTTTCTCTCTTCTCCTCTTTACTCCTTTACTTTTACCTTTACCTTTTCTCTCCTTTTGTAATCGTCAAAAAAAATTATTGATCATCCATGAACTTCTTGAACTCTTTCTTCTCCTTAGCTTTTTGTTTGCTTGCGGAAGCCCGTTCCTTGAATGCACGTGCTCGCTCATCTCTAGCCTTAGCTGCTGCCATGGCTTCATATCTGGCCACGCTTAAGTCGAGCAGTTTTTTCTTCTTTTGTTTTTTTGGGTTTGAATTGCTTGTCCTAGGCTTTTTTAATCCACTGTAAGTGTTCTTCCACTTTCTAAGAGTTTGCATGAATGATAGAGACAATGCCTTAGTCATATTCCTTTCTCACTTGATGCAGGATTGCCTTATTGCAATTGATAATGGAGACAATATTGTCATCCATGGTCTTGCATAGAGCTCTCCCAGCATCTGTGGCATTTTCAACCTCTCTTTGGAGGCTACGGTTAGTCTTGTCAAGATGCTTAACTTTTTCAGAGAGGGAAGAGACTGTGATTTAAATCAAAAAAGTCTTAATCGACTTTTGCTTGAAATAAAGTCACTTTAAAGGATAAAGTTTGAATCAAGGAGACGACTTCTGATAAGTCGACATGGACATGAGTAGAAGATGATGCAGGAGGAGCAAATGCAAAAGAGGGAGGAGGGGGAGCAGAAGATGGACCATGAGTGTCAGAAGGTCCATGAATATCAGGTCGAGAAGGAGGAGAATCAAGATCTATAGGAATGGAGGAAATATCTTGAGGTGCATGAAGAGGAGGAGTTCTGGCGGATGAGGGGGTGCCACGACGAGAGGTGGTCCAGGCACCATTAACATTTGTAATTTGCATATGTTTTAGTGATGAACTACTATACAAGTCATGTTTTGAAAATGCAACAGTCTTCTCCTTAGATAGATTAATGCCGAAATGGCGAAAAACACGAGTGAGATACATTCCATGTGGGTGAGAGGAGTTGGATTTACTGTGGGAATGCAACATGTGGGAAATGAACAGAAAACCTAGATCAAGGCTCTATTTTTCAAGGATACACCATATTATGAAAATGTGCATATAAGTGACATCACCAAAATTTTCCATTTGGGGTAGAAAAATGTGGTTTACCATGTGATGCAAAATGCGCATTTTTGGTTTCAGAGGGTTAGCCTCTAAGGACTTGGTAGGGTTAATGTCATTATTCTCAAAAATATTCTTGACAGAATCATAGAAAGAGAAACCTTCAACATCAATGGGTTTCTAGCTATGATAAACACAAATTTTTCCTTCGGAAATCCCAAGAATCTCATTTAGAGAGGAAGGAGTCAGAACAATGTCTACACCCTTCACTCGTGTGGTGATGGTGGTAGTTGGAACGAGTGAAATGTGAAAGTGAGCATAAAAAAATTTGATCAAAGTGGGATAGTGTGGTTATCTGATTTGAAGGAGCCTTTCCCACCCAAGGCTTGAAAAGAGATCCTTAAATCTCATTTTAATGGAATCAAAGAAAGAAAAGTCTATAGAACGATCGGGAACTACTTTTCGATTTGCAAAAGATGAGAAATAAAATTGACGGATTTTGGGAATTCTGAAGGAAATTACCTCGGATGTGGCTACATTTTCTTAACTGTTGCCGTCGCCATCGCCGTCTTCTTCTTCTTCGACATCTTAGGGTTTGATGAACCCTCTCCAACCGATCGTTTGGTTCCTTTACCCATCATTTTTGGAGGCATTTTGTTAGATTTGGGTTAGAATTAAAGGTTGCAGGAAGAGGAAGGTGAGGAGTCGACACAGTTCTTTTTGAAAAAAAAGGTGAGAGATGAACCGTTTTATATATAGAGAGAGAGGGAACGATGTGATGGTTTGGGGGACTAACGCGTCTATATATATACATTACGATTTGTGTCGACACAAATTATATTTAGTGTCGACACTGTTCATATTGAGTGTGGGTATTGAAAATAGGAAATGGTGTCGACACATTTTCAGAAATTGTTGACACATTCGGCTATTTGGGTCGACACGATTAAGCTTGGTGTCGATACAAATTTACCGAGAGTCAGGGAACCAATATGGTGTCGACACTGAATATAAAGTGGTCGACACTTTTTTCACAGTGTCACTTCTATACAGTTTTGAGTCAACATAACACACAAATGTGTCGACACTTTTTCAAGTGATGTCAACATATTTTCACATATCAAAAAGAACATCAAAGGCTTTGAAATGCAATGAAAAGACATGGTTAGTATGGCATTTTAATCAAGTATTAGGAGCACATCACATACTAAGTTTTCTTCTTATATAGCATATTTTTTCTTCATTTAGGGTTTCGTGAAAATGTCCGCTAATTGATAATCTGTGCCTATAAATTCAAGTTCAATATTTCCTTTTTGCACACGATCTCTTATAAAATGATGTATAATCTCCATGTGCTTGGTTCTTGATTATTGTATAGAGTTCTTAGATATATTAATTACACTAGTATTGTCACATTTTATAGGAATATGATCTAAATAAAAACCATAATCTTCTAATTGTTGTTTAATCCAAAGAACTTGAGCACAACAACTTCCAGCTGTAATGTACTAGCCTCGGGTGTAGACAAGGCCACCGAGTTCTGCTTCTTGCTAAACCAAGAGATTAGTGAGTGTTCTAGGAATTGACAAGTACCACTTGTGCTTTTCCTATCTACTTTGCATCCGGTAAAATTAGCATCTGAATAGTCAAACAACTCAAAAGTTATTCCTCTAGGATAGAATAATCTTTAGATTTTGTGTATCTAAAAGGTGTCTAAAGATGCGCTTAACTGCGGTCACATGTAATTCTTTAGGATTTGATTGAAATTTAGCACACATGCATACACTAAACATAATATCCGGACGACAAGCAGTTAAATATAAGAAAGATCCGATCATATCTCTATAACGCTTTTCATCCATTGCTATGCCATCTTCATTCTTATCAAGTTTCGTTGTAGGACACATTGGAGTTCTTATGGGTTTTGCTTTCAGCATATCGAATCTCTTCAATATGTTCTCTGTGTATTTAGCTTGTTTGATGCAAATTCCTTCTTGAATTTGTTTAATTTGGAGTCTGAGGAAATAGTCAAGCTCACCCATTATGCTCATCTCGAATTCTCCCTGCATACACTTAGCAAAATTTTTGCAAAGAGATTCGTTAGTTGCACCAAAAATTATATCATCTATATAAGTTTGTACAACTGGCATGCCATTTCCTTGAGACTTGATGAAAAGAGTGGTATCTATTTTTTTTTTTGAAAACTCATTTTTAATCAAGAATTTGCTTATCCTTTCATACTAAGCTCTAGGTGCTTGCTTTAAACAATAAAGAGCCTTGGTAAGTTTGTAAATATGGTTTGAAAAATCTAAATTTTCAAAGTTAGGAGGTTGTTTCACAAAGATTTTCTCCGAGATAAAACCATTTAAAAAGGCACTTTGACATCCATTTGATACAGTTTGAAAATTTTAAAGTATGCAAAAGCAAACAACATCCTAATGGCTTCAAGCCTAGCCACATGAGCAAAATTCTCATCAAAATCGATGCCTTCTTCTTGATTGTAACCTTGGGCTACCAATTGAGCTTTGTTTATAAGAATTACTCCATTCTCATTCATTTTATTTTTAAAAACCCATTTTGTACCAATGATGGAGTGATCCTTAGGTCTTGGGACTAAATTTCAAACCTTGTTTCTTTCAAATTGATTTAGCTATTCTTGCATAGCCAAGATCCAAAACTCATCGTTTTCGGTTTTCTTAAAATGTTTTGGTTTAGTCTGGAAAAAAAATGCTAAATTTTCACAAACATTATGTAGAGAGGAACGAGTTTTGATACGTTACGATGGATCATCAATGATAAGATATTTCGGGTGACCATGAGCATACCTCCACTCTTTAGGTAGGTTTGAATTTTCTAAATTTGCGGATTCAACAATCTGTTGGCTTGCATTTTGTTGAGAATTTGAAAATTGCTCTTGATTTGGCTCTTCCTTTTTTTTGATGAAAATATATTTAACACTTTTTTCCACGTCTAACAAGTTATCTTCACAAATTTTTTTTGAAGAACCAAGGTTAATTTCATAAAAAACATATATAGATTCTTCAACAATTAGGGTTCTTTTGTTCAAAACTCTATATGCTTTACTAGATATAGAATATCCTAAGAAAATGCCTTCATCAGATTTTGCGTCGAACTTGCCCAAAAGTTCTTTGGTGTTGTTTGAAACAAAACATTTGCACTCAAAAGCGCAAAAATAACTGATGGTAAGTTTTCTTCCATTCCATAGCTCATATGGGGTTTTCTTGAGAGAAGCTCTTATCGTAGGTCTGTTTATGATAAAATAAGCGGTATTGATAGTCTCGGCCCAAAAGTATTGTGATAGATTATTTTCACAGATTATGGTTCTAACCATTTCTTTCAATGTCCTATTTTTTCTCTCAATAACTTCATTTTGTTGAGGTGTTCTAGGAGCAGAGAAGTTATGGTTAATACTATTTTTATCACAAAACTTTTTAAAATCTTTGTTTTCAAATTCTCTACCATGATCGCTTTGGATACTTGTAATTTGAAAAAAAATTTCGTTTTGAGCTCTCCGAGACAGTTTTGCAAACGAGAGAAATGTTTTATCCTTATTAACTAAGAATAGCACCCAAGTGTATCTAGAAAAGTTATCAACAATAATAAAGGCATATCTCTTGCCTTCAAGGTTTAAAATCTTTGTTGGACCAAACAAGTCCATGTGCAATAGTTGTAGTGGCCTAAAAGTTAAAATCTCATTTTTAGAATGAAAAGAACTTCTAACTTGTTTGCCTTATTGATATGCATCACACACTTTATTATTTTCAAATTTGATTTGGGGTAACCCAATCACTAACTTCTTTTTCAAAGTTTGGAGATTAAGTTCATGTGTGCATGTCTAAGCCTTCTATGCCATAACCAACTATTATCATTCAAGGCTACTAAGCATTGGTGTCATTCTTGGAAAGATCATTGAGAATAAATGCATAAACATTTTCATGCTTATAACTTTCAAGGATAACTTTGTTATTGGTTGAATCTTTAATAACACACTTAGCATGATCAAACACAACTTTGTAGCCTTTGTCACAAAG